>JBAWJQ010000248.1:600000-790666 GCA_037783105.1 Bactrocera zonata | reverse complement strand
CACCAGAAACGTCGAATATTCGTAAATTACGCTGATCAAAAACTTGAAAATGATCCAGATTTTCATCGAAAAATCGTCTTCAGCTCATTTCTGGCTTCGTCAATAAGCAAAATATGTGCTCTTGGTCAGACAGTAATCCACACGTACTCCGTAAGTCACCAATGAATCCCGAAAAAATTACGGTTTTGTGCGGTTTATGGGCCGGCAGCGTCATTAGGCCGTACGTCTTTCGTGATGATCATGACAGGCACGTTATTGCGAATGGGAATCGCTACCGCTCAATGCCAACCCAATATGATATGGACTTGGACAATATGTGTTCCCAATAGGACGTTTGGTTATTCGCAGAAAATTAAGCATTCTAGGACACGAACCCTCCTCATCTTTGTACATTTGTCATAATAAACGTATGAATGTATATGCGCTTCTTAAACAAGAATAGAAATATATAAAAAAAACATATTTAAATGCATATTGACTTTTCGCCAAAAATTAAAATTCAAACAATTTTCCGCATCTAGGATTCGTTCCAGCCAGCCTATCTGCTACTATTGCTGCGCTGACTTCTCAACCATTTCTCAGTTACCATAACGGAGTGCATTTGTTACGGTCATCCGCTAATATTTGAAAGTGCATACTTTTGCGAAGACATGAACGGCCCTTTAAGAATACAAATATACACATACAAGCACATATATAAGTGGCAGACCCTAAAAGCCACACAAACACACATATTGGGTTTGTTTTTGCCTTTCTTAGTGAAAACAAGAAAAAACGTTAACTTCGGTTGCACCGAAGCTAAATACCCTTCACAGGTGCATTTCTGTTAGTAACTATGTGTCCAGTTTGTATGGAAGCTATATGCCATAGTAACCCGTTCTGAACAAATTTTTTAAAGATTACATTGTTGCCTTAAAAAATAATCTATACCAAATTTCTTAAATATATCTTGTCAAATGTGAAAGTTGTCCATACAAGAACTTTATTCCGATCGTTCAGTTTATATGGCAGTTATATGTTATAGTTAACCGATCTGAACAATTTCTTCGGAGATTACATTGCTGCCTTAGAAAATAATATATACCAAATTTCGTGAATATATCTTGTCAAATGTGAAAGTTTTCCATACAAGAACTTGATTCCAAACGTTCAGTTTGTATGGCAGCTATATGCTATAGTTAACCGATCTGAACAATTTCTTCGGAGATTACATTGTTGCCTTAGAAAATAATATATACCAAATTTCGTGAATATATCTTGTCAAATGTGAAAGCTGTCTATACAAGAACTTGATTCCGATCGCTCAGTTTGTATGGTAGCTATATGCTATAGTTAACCGATCTGAACAATTTTCTCGGATATTACATTTTTGCCCTAGAAAATAATCTATACCAAATTTGGTGAAGATACATTGTCAAATGCGAAAGTTTTCCATATGAGAACTTGATTCCGATCGTTCAGTTTATATGGCAGCTATATGTTATAGTGGTCCGATATAAGCCGTTCCGACAAATGAGCAGCTTCTTGAAGAGAAAATGACGTTTGCAAAATTTCAAAAGGATATCTTAAAAACTGAGGGACTAGTTCGTATATATACAGACAGACGGACAGACGGACAGACGGACGGACGGACAGACGGACAGACGGACAGACAGACGGACATGGTTAAATCGACTCAGCTCAACATACTGATCATTTATATATATACTTTATAGAGTCTCCGACGCTTCCTTCTGGGTGTTACAAACATCGTGACAAACTTAATATACCCTGTTCAGGGTATAAAAATATTTTCCACGAAAATTTCAGTTTATCTAAAACAAGGCATCAGCATGTGATAAGTCGCTTAAATGGTTTGCACTCACACACAGCCACACACACTAGTACGCTTACAGCATAATCGGTTAGTTGAACGCGCTTGCGGGTTTTTAGGTATTTTTTTCGCTCCCAACGAGCTGCTGGTTATCAAATATTATGCACTTGCCCCAAGCAGTTTCCAAAAACAAAAAAAGGTAACTGAGAAGTTCACCTGTTCGTCTCAGTTGGTTTGTACGTGTGTGCACATGTTTTCGTTTTTACGTAACTGGTTGAGCATTTAATTTAAGTGCTCATTTTCATATCAGACAAAGTATGCAATATATTTCATGTCAAGTCTATTGAGGTGACTCCTGGAAGGTTGCCAGACGTTTTGGTTACAGCAGAAGTTGCTTTTTATGTGATATTGCTCGTTCAAGAAAAATTCGAGTGAGTTCTCAAGCACTAATTCAACTATAAGTGAGGTTAGGTCGTCATTTGTTTAGGTTGTTGGGTTGTTAAGAATTTTAGACTTTGGAATATTGACTTCAGCAAAAACTGTGAGTAGATGCTTGGAGCAAGAAAATTGCATGATATTGGTTCTCTATTCAGTTTCTTTTACGAAAGACATCCATTGTGGTATATTCAGCACCGTGAAATTTCTATTATAAGACCCGAAGGGTTTATTGCAGCGTCAGCTTTCAATCGGCTTTCCCCTCAACTGGTTTCATTCTCAACTGGCTTCGTCCCCAATTGCCTTCGTCCTTAACTGGATTCATCTTCAAATGAATTCGTCTTCAACTGGCTTCATCTGTTAGCTTTATCTTCAGCTCGCTTTGTCTTCACCTGGCTTCGTCCACAACTGGGTTCGTCCCCAACTGACTTCGTCCTCAACTGGCTTCGTCTTTAACTGGCTTCATCCTCAACTGGCTTCGTCCTCACCTGGTTTCTTCTTCAACTGGTTAGTCCCTAACTTGCTTCATCCTCAACTAGCTTCGTTCTCAAATGACTTTGTCCTCAACTAACTTCGTCTTCAGCTGGTTTCGTCCTCAGCTGGCTTCGTCCTTAACTGGCTTCGTCTTCACCTGGCTTCATCCACAACTGATTTCGTCTTCAACTGGCTTCGTCCTTAACTGGCTTCATGCTCAACTGGCTTCGTCCTCAACTGGCTTCAAATGCTCTGGAGCAGAAATATGAAAATCAGTTCCAACTCCTTATTACAAGAAGCTTTACAAGAACAGTTCGAGTACTTCCCACCAATAAATCTGGTTGTCATTCGTAACTAATTTCGGACTATCTACTCGAGTCCCAGTCACGCTTGCAACACAATCAGCTACAGTAGTGCACTAAAACCGCTACTACTCCCATATCTTTAAAAATTTCCAACGAAAAATTCTTAAAATTACCAATTTCTCTCGAATAGCCGCAAGCATTTCCAAATTTCTAACCATAAAATCGGCTTACTTTCTGGTTTAGACAAATTGGATGAGGTGAACTTTTCTCATGCCAAATGCACAACAATTTTCCGCGAATTTCCTTCCCTACCAACCAAAATTCGCCACACAATTCGACATGGCTGGCAACACCAAACCAACCGATAATTGCTATCGACCCAACTCAGGAGCGCGCAGGTAATGCCCAAGTCAAACCAAACTAGTTAACCTGCCACAACAAAACGCAAATTGACCTTCATGCCCGACAGTGTCCAGTGCGTCGCCGCTGCTGGCTTTTTACGGGCGCTGCCGCTGCTGTTGCAGCTACTTTCACGTGGACTGATAAGGGAGCTGCGAAGATCCAGGTAAACGCTTAGCGCTGTAATGGCAAGGATTGTGTTGCACTGGGCTTGTTAGTGTCAGCAGGGTGTTGCGTTATTAACGCGCCATGCGGCATGCCACTAACTGTGGCGCGGCGGGCTGACTAACTGTGCTTATCCGAAAAAATGTCTTTCAGTAGATATGAGTGCGTAAGGAATTTGAAACGAAATGCCTGCAGTGTACGAGGACACACACACCTACAGTGAGAAATATGCCGTTAAATGCGCATTAACTTTAGTGACAGCGTGACAGTTAGGCCCAGCGTTAGCTATGACATTTATTACCTTGCAACATTGACATTTCTATTGAGCCTGTGGCGCATTCAGCCTGCGTCAGCTGATTGCAGACCCTTATATGTATGTTCCGGTGTCTACGCCAATAATGAAGAAGAAGAATATATGTTGTATGTATGTGCGAAAATTAATCTTGCCACCAAGGACGCATTGACCGTGGTTAGTTTTGTGGCGGTTTTAACTAAAAATTTTGCGGTTCAAATCTCTCTGTGTTACTCTCTCAGAGTTTGGCTGCTCATTTTTTGACAATACCAAGGCGATAATTATGATCTAGTTGACAGCTAAAAATATCGTTTTGCAGTGACGTGGGTTGAAGGTCGCAAGCCCTAAAATGACCGCAGCTTCTAAGTAAGTGCCACATTGGCTATTAGCAAGATTTGGAATGGCAGCAAACCAAAAGTGTCAAATAAAATAAAGACTAAATGATATGCCAATAAATTAAAAGCCAATTTTTGAATAACAGAATGTCAAAAGTTAAAAGACACAACAACAAGAGCCGAAAAATAAAAAAATCTCTTTGAAACACTTCATTTGGCTGTGATTTATAGCTAATCACTGTCACTTAGGTCACGAGTGCATATCTGATAGCTGCTTTAGTGCGTGTGTGTGTGTGGGGACCCTTCCAAGTTTCGGCTGCCAACATATACTCACTCTTGGAGGCATATATGCTTGAGTGTGCTTTTGACAGGCACATCCGCTCGCCCATTCACTTGCTGCCAAACAAATTTCACATGCATACTCTTCAATTAAGTGAGTGTGTGCGTTGTTGTTAGAGTGTATATGCTTGTTTCGCCTAATCAGTAAGCTCGAGCGATGCAGCCACTGCGCATACGCCTCTAATCGTACTCTGTTTGACACAATTTAGATTGTCAACTTGACATTGTGTTGACGGCAGAGCAGCTACTTGCATTTTTGGAACTAAAGCTTGACGAGTATATATGTACATATGTATGTATGCTATCTACATATTAAATATGTCAAGTTAAAAGTGACAGTTCTCTGATTACGCGCTTATTTGACAACTGAGTAGGGATGCCAAGTTCCAAATCTGAGAAAATGTGCGTGCTGCGGGTCAAATTTGATAGATCCCCCGAAAGCTTAATACGTTAAGTAAGTGTTACTTAATTTAAGAAAAATTAGCAAAAAAGAATTAAGTCGCAAAAGTTGTAATTAATATCTATCATATTTCCGTAACAAAAAACACTAAAATAAAAAATTTCAAAAGCTTTCACACTTTGCAGTTAAACGATTTGAATTTCAAAAATTCTGCTGGAAAATGCATTCCGTATTCCACAGAAATACACATAGAGCAACAATTCGGCACCTCTCCGTGAAAATTTCGTGGTAACTCAAAAGCTTTCGAAAGCTTTCACAAAAAAATTGTGAAATTTTTTTAGTAAACAATTTTTTTTGTGCCTAAAATACATACATGTTCCTTCCGGTAAAAATTTTCAGGTAAAGCTTTCGAAAGCTTTCACCAAAATTTTTAATTAAAAACCATTTTGAGTCTATAAACATGTATGTATCTGCATTCAAATGTTTAATATTGTAAAGTTTTAACTCATAAAGCTTTTAAAAGAACTTTTCAATTTGTGAAGCTTTCACGAGTTAGCGAAATAATTCTCACCTTTATATACTTTTACGCGGAAAGTTTAATATGCTTCACAAGAATGAAAAGCTTTGACTTGTATGTAACTGAGGAATTTCGGAAGCTTTCACTTAAATCATAAATTTCAAAAGCTTCCACCAAAATTCTGAAAATGTTTAAGCTAAAAAACCAATTTTGTGAATTTTCGCTCATTAAAATCATGAAAGCTTTGATGAAGTTATATAAAGTTACATATAGCTGCATGTTTCTAACGTACATCTTAATACGAAATGTGAAATTGCTGAAAGTAAGCAAATAAAAAGTTTCCAAAAGCTTTTATGTGAGTATAACAAAAGCTCATGAGCGAACAATGCAACCTCGGTTTTATTTCAAGTTCGTATCTTTACATATGTATGTAGGTAATATGAGCTTAAAGCTTTCACATCTTTTGTAGAGCTTTATTTAAAAGTAGCTTCGAAAGCTTTAAGAGCCTTAATTTTTATATATCATAGAGCTCATATTATATTTAATAATTTTTTCTGTAGTTAAAGACTTTTTAATAATTTTTTTTTTTATAAAAGTTGCTTTTACAAGCTTTTCGGAAGCTTTGATTTTAAGCAATATACCTGTTGTAAAAGAAAACAATAATAATAATAATATTAAAGCTTTTCTTGCAGTTATTTTTAAAGCTATGAATTGCAATGCTTGGGCTATAATTCATATATTATTTAAAAGCTTTAGTAAGCTTTTGACTTTTAATTTTTTGATAAAAGTTGTACACAGTTAATAATAATGTAGTTTTCAGGATAAATATTTTCTATATATTTAATGTTGCAGCTCTACTGATTTGTTTGACCAAAAGTTTTACCAAAAGTATTCTATGCAGCATCTATTATATGACCCTCTGCCATGAACTCTCACTTTTCAGCGACTAAATTGGACATTTGATTGCCTTAATCAGCACTGACTGGCAACAGCTCCATGTATTTGGTTGACCACCCAAAATGTAACACAAATGAAAACACAATCTTCACACACATACACACACACACTTATATCAGTATTTTGATATCTATGTGGAATGTTGTGTCAAGTGTTACTTGATGTCACAGTCAAGCGGCGATCGGCTGGCGCACACTCCAACTAAATAAGAGACTACTCAAATCTCAATTGAATTCCACATAACATAATTATTGTATTATTTAAATTATATGCAGCGCGAGATAAATCTCGCAGCAATAATGACATAAACACACAACAACAACAAACATATAATATATAATATATTTGTGTGGACCTTCATTTGTGCTGAGTCTGCTGGGTACGTTCAGCTCGATTGCGCCTTATCAACGGCGATTTCGATAAAAGCTTATGCTTTCGTTATGAAGCGCTTCAAAATAATAATTAACATTTAAATTACTCATTAAAGTGGCAATAAAGTGAGATAAAGACGCTAATTTAAAAGACAAATAAATAAATTGAAGAAAGCTCAACACAGCGCAGCTCAGTTTGGCTCACTGCGGCTCAGTGCAGAGCTCAGCTCATTAAGCCAGCTGGCAGCACAATTCATTTGTTTATTTTTTTGGTGTTGTTGTAACTTTTTGTTTATCTTCGCTTTGCATGCTCAGTCCATGCTTTGATTTTTTCAGTTGAGTATGATTTGTTTTATTTTATTATACCCTGAATAGCGTATATTATGCCCTTCTATACGTCTGCACCATACAGATATAGCCAAATAGTTCCTTAGTTTTTAAGATACAGATCTGAAATTTGGCACACGTTACTTTCTCTCTAAAGAGCTCTTCTTTTGTCGAAACCGCGTAGATCGGCCCACTATAGCATATAGCTATCATACAAACTGATCAAACAAAATCAAGCCTTTGTATGGAAAACTTTTTTAATTGACGAGATATCTTCACGAAATTTAGCATAAAATAATATCCGGGAAAATGCTAAAATTATCGAAGAAATTTTCAAAATCGGATGACTATAGCATATAGTTGATACACAAACTGAAAGTTCAAAATCAAGTTCCTGTATGGAAAACTTTTTTAATTTAGAAGTTATCGTGCCAAATTTTGGTACAGATTATTATCTAAGACAATTATATCTATCCTCGTAAAAATTTTCTATATCGAATTACTATAGCATATAGCTTTCATACAAACTGAACGAAGGAAATCAAATTTTTATATCAAAACTTTTTTATTTGACAAGATATCTTTATAAAATTTAGCCTACATCATCCACAGAAGAAATGGTATAAACGCCGAAGAAATTGATCAGATCGATTTACTGTAGCATATAGCTGCCATACATTCCGAGCGTTCAAAATGAAGTCTTTGTATGAACAACTTTTCTATTTGACAGGATATCTTCATAAAATTTCGCACAAATTATTTTCCAAGGCAATGGTATAATTTTCAGAGAAATTGTTCAGATCGGTCTACTATAGCATATAGCTGCCATACATTCCGAACGCTCAAAATCAAGCCCTTGTAGGAAATTTTTTTTATTTGACGAGGTATCTGCATGAAATTCAGCTCGGATTATTATCTAAAGCAACGCTAAGATATCTGATGAAATTTTTTAGATTGGATGACAATAGCTAATAGCTGCCATACAAACTCAGCGATAAAAATTTATTATTTTTTACAAAAATTTTTAACTTTCCTAGCTTTCAGCATAAAACAATCAAAAAGTGATAACAATAACAATTAGCATTGTAATTAGAGCTGAACCATACTATAACATCAAAGCAGAGGCCTACCAACTTTACAATATTCGCGCTCAAAGTGAATTCAATGCAAGCAATAAAGCAACGCATGCGTTGGAGCCAGCTAGTCATAAAATGCAATTACTACAAATATTTACCAATGCATGCCGAACGATTTATTGACTTTTAATTTGTTATTTATTATACAAATAAACATATGTAGGTGCGGTCGCCACCGAAGTCGACAAAAACAAAGAAGTGTATGAGTACTAAGTGGTGTGTGGTGAGCGGTGAGCGGGAAAAGAAGGTTCTTAAATTACAAAACGGCTACCGAAAAAAACCCATCACTTCACAAAGTACAGATTATTTGTTTGTTTACAAGAATTTAAATTTTATTACAAACCTACAATGCATGTAAAATAAATTGTTTTTGTGTGGGTGTGTGTGTGAATGTGTGTATACAGGTGCTTGCTGCCAGCTGCCAAGCGAAAAAAGTCAAAAAGAGTCAGCCTGGAAGTCAATCAAACGCCGGTAGTCATGCGATGAGCAGCATAAACAAATAAATATGCATATTTCTGTGCCTGTATCTGCGTGTAAGTGTGTGTGTGTTGAGTGGTTGGCGTGTTGTGAGTAGTGGCAGACATATGTTTGTGCATTTATAGGCAAATATCGAATATTTATTTGAGATTGGCAGCCACAAAAGCGGATGTGCGCATTTCCCTAAATGAAGTTGAAAAAAAAAACACATACACATATATAAATATATACATACAAACATATATTTATAAAAATGTGCGTTAGTTGTAAGCGGCTACTGCTGGCAAACACATGTTTTTTTGTTGTTGTTAGGAATTTTTTGTAAGAATTTTGTTTTACAATATTTTAGTTAACCTTAATAACGGGCATACTAGCTGGCATACACGCATACACACATATACACACATGTTTTTGTTAGTTTATTTTCATATGCAAAGTGTTTTGCCTGCAGCCTTTCCGCAGCCACTCTTGGGTCACAGCGGTTCATTGGCTAAAACAGCCGCAACAAAGTTCAAACACGCATGCATACATACAGACATATATGTATATATGTTATATACATACTGTATACTTATATATTAACGAATTAGAAAAAGATTAATCGCAGTTAATACTCACTCGTTGAGCAGAAAATTGGCTACGAGCAAAAACCGCAAAACAAGTGTAAAAATATAGCGAAAGAAAGAACACAAACACATTCATATATACATACATATGTACATACACAAACACTTTAAATACTATACTTAGTAAGCTAAGCTCACAACGGAGTCTGCGGCTACTGTTTCAGCGCGCTGCCATGCGTTAATGAGGCGCTTGGCCTTTGCTGTTTAAACGCTAACGGTGATCTAAGCCAATATTTGAACAACAATGCGTGTCGAAAAAATTATAGAAATTATAAAAAAAATATTGTATACTAAAGAAAAAAATAATTTTATAACCAACCGTGAAAGAAGTTTTAATTTTTACTCGCTGTTTTGTGAATTAGCCTGCGCTTTGAGAACAAAATTAAATTAGTTAGGTGATGGAGGATATATGATTACCAGCATAGTTTTCCAAGACTATTGACATCTCGAAGATTTCTATACATTCATATAACATTTTTCGGTCATTTCTTATTTTTTTCGCATCACGTGACTTTTGATCACATGACTTTTAATCATGTGATTATAGGAAAACTATAAAATTTTATTTTATTTTTTTTTTTAATTTTTACAACTATTACATTAAACTATTTACGTTCATAATTTATGTGACTGCATACTCAGAGCATATTTTAGCCAATATTTTTATGGACTCTCACAGATCCCATTTTTATCAATGCAACATTGCGTTATTACGTCATTTTATTGCATCGTGATTAACGAGCTTTTTAATTTAGTTTCAAACAACTCGTAAAAATATTTGAAATCTCCAAGCCACACATGCAACCGACGGCTTGATTGCTGCGCTTTCTGCTACAATAAGCTTACGTAAATGCCACGCATTACACCTTCGTACACATTTGCTGGCACTTCGAGCGCTTGATTGAGCTATTTTTATGAGTTTTTAATACAAACTAGCAACCCACCGCTGTGCCAGTCGCTGCTGCATCTTCACGCCAATTGTTGGACAAGCAGCGCTCCACCGCCGATATGTTAAATACGAACGCCGCTAAAATCGGTGATTTAAGGTCGTAAAAAAGTGTAGCTCATTACATTATGAGCAAGACAAAGCTGCTCGAAACGCAAGCAGAGCTTGCAAGGCAACAACACGAAGGTGTTGCTGGCAGTGATTTGCTCTCTGCTGTGCGCGCAGCAACACAATGGCTTTGTGCAGAGGAAAAGGCGCGATATTATAAAAATGATTTTGCTTAAAAGTATTAACTAAAGTCTCGGAATTGAAAGCGAAAAATGAGAAATGAAATTTTGAGCGCTAAAAAGTTTTTGATAGTAAGGCAGCGGAGCAGCAAAAGCGTGAACGCATAAAATAACGAAATTTATTTCTCCCACGATCGCGCCACAAAGCAGCTGACCAAGCGCGCTTGCTAGCTGAGGCGGGCGGTGTGTAAAGGAGTGCGCCATTCACACAGGAATTGAGGTTTTTGGTGCTCGCTAGGGTGGCACTTAAAAATATCTAGTTAAAAATCTTACAGCTGAGTCCAGCTTTTGGTAATATCACATGTCACATACTTTTAGTTTTATTACAGAAGAATTAGAAGCGGTCGCCTAGATTTCGAAGGATTTAAAGCGCTCCACAACCCGCTTCAGACTTCCTGACTTGCAGTGCCTTCCAAGCCGAGGTTGCAGCCATTAAGGTAGCAGTAGTCTGCTGCTCCGGAGTGTAGCCTCCCTCAGAGAAGAAACCATTGAGGAGTGCTTTTCCTCACTGTCAATAGCATCGAGTGGCTTTGTGACAAGACTAGTATGGATGCCATACCATAACGGAATCGCAGGAAATTGCAAAGCTGTTGAACTAGCAGTGAAAGGTAGCCTAGAATATTGGCCAGGCTTTGGCTCAAGATCGATCGCAAGAGGTCTAGTAATCTTTTTACCCCCAATAAGGCTAGGCTCGTCCTAATTTTGGGTCTTTTAACAGATCATTGACCTATTGACCTATATGCTGTAAGGTTTGGAATCTTAACAGACGCCATCTGTAGTCTACAGAAGCTGTATCGCATACCTTCAAACATTCCACAGAACTGGCAGGTTGAGCGTTTTGCTAATTATAAGTTCGAACACAGAAGTTCTTCTTTTCTATGGCTTCACAAAGTCCTACATATATCATTCTTGTTCAGCCATCTAATCCAACCCAAAGAAAGTAGCATCTTCATAAGAAATTTTTATCCACGTCACTATAACGAACCACCCTAACATTCATAGTTAAAAGTCGCACAAGTGGGCACTCAATACCAATAGCCGTTGTATTCGCATCCGCCGGCACACCGCACAAGCACTTTGAGTTCCTTATGCTCGAGCTTTTGTATGCGCTTTTATGCTTACCTACAGACTTATGTGGAATGCGCCGAACTACATCCGATGCTTTTAATTTAAACGCCGATTTTTTACAACTTTTACGACTTCGCATCACACACTTTTATTGCCGCTTTATGCGGTTTAGTAGTGTTGCTCTCCCACTTTTCGCTGCAGTCACACGCCCTCCTGTCCGATCTTTAGTTTGTTTTCACATTTTTCTCGTAAATTGTTGTTGCTCTTCGCTTTGCTTAATTTTACATCATCATTGCGGCGGCGCTGTGCTTTTGTTAGCCACTTGATTGCCTATTTTGTGTTTACGCCAACGAGAGTGGATACAATTTGGTAATAATGTTATAGGAAATTTCATTTGGTGATTTCGAATTTGCTCGTAAAAAATGTTTTTGGTTTTTTGTTATTATTTTCATTTCTATTTTCATTTACAAGCGCCTATTAACATATGAAAAAGATAATAATAATCATAAAATAAGTTAAAAATTCAATTTTCATTTGGCATTTCATTTCATTTTGGCCGAAACCATAAATTCGAATAAAGAAAGTTTGTGAAAAATGTTGGGTTGTAATTGAATTTTTAAAGGAAAGTGAGGAAATCGCTTACATTTTTTATTGTGCAAATGAGAAATGGAGAAAAAAGA
This sequence comes from Bactrocera zonata, assembly GCA_037783105.1. NCBI lineage: Eukaryota > Metazoa > Arthropoda > Insecta > Diptera > Tephritidae > Bactrocera > Bactrocera zonata. The sequence continues at coordinate 778,317 of JBAWJQ010000248.1, read as the reverse complement.
ATTAAACACGACCAACTCATCACTAATAAAGCTTTGATCGTGATTTTGCCACTTGGATTAACAGCTCGCCGAGTGGAGGGTTGGTGGGGCAGACTTTCAATCAGCTACAGTTTTAGGCTTCCTGAACACTGCAGTGCCTGCCAAACAGAGGTGGCAGTCATAAAGTTAGCGGTAAATCGACAGCACCGGAGCGCAGCCTCTTTCAGAGTGATTACTGTACACTCCAATAGTAGGAGAGCGATATTCGACTTGAGCTCGCTCAAGAATAGTGAGTGGATGACTAGACTCTTTAGCTCCACCATCGAGCTATTTTATGGTTAGACTGACACTTTAGTTTCAATAACAGCGGAATGGGAACGGTTAGGTGCTCAGTTTCCTTCATGTGGCTCGTTACTGGACTGTTGGGACTCAGATCAAATCAGCAAGCGTTAGTCAACTACCAGCAGTTGTACAGTCGTAAGGTCAAAGTCCTTGCTAAATCCTAAGAAACTATATGATATCAGCAAAAGTCACCTTTCAATGGTTGTAGTAGTTCTAACTGGATACCGTCCGGTAAGGATTCATACAGTAAAGTTAAATATATTATGTGATGCCAGCTGCGTCAGCTGTATGAAAGTAGATGAGATAGTATCAGCTCAACACTTCATTCTCGAATGTCACGATTTTATTTTGACAGATCAAGTCGAAGCCATGTCAAATCTCATACTTTTAGACATCCTGAGCAGATATGTTATATGTTCAGAGTCTTTTTTCCGGCAGATAGCTGAGTTTTAATTACACGAATTTTTTCGTTTGACTTCGCAAATGACTGTACATGACCATGTCCAAGTGTGGACCCCCACCATGCTGCGAGATCAGCCATTTTACCTAAATTAACCTCACCTTAATGCTCTATCGCTTAAAAGGCACCTGGTATTGCGATCGGCTTTGACATTGATTTTGACAGCACTCAGGAAATATTCTTAATAGTTACAGCTCTCTTCACTTCAGTTTTGCAAACTTCCTTCTTCTTAGATTAATATCTGATATTATCGTATTCTATGGCATGTGGTGATTTTTTTCAACAAAAAATTTATTACTGGTTTAATTATGATGGTAACCATATGATTTCAAGATATGATGCCTGCAAAATATCACTTGATGGGAAGTCAGATGAAGATGTGATATGATAAAATCATCACGTGATGTGAATTGATAATACGGTTTTGAAATTAAAGTATGTGATGGGTTTTAAACTAAAAAATATATTATTATTTTTTTAATGTAATGTGATTAAAAAATATCACATGTGATGCGAATTTGTACCAAATATTAAAAAAAATATCACATGTGATGCGAATTTGTACCAAATATTTAAAATTACTGAACTGTCTGAGAAAAAAAATTGCAAAAATGTTATCAATTTTTCATAATTTTTTTTTAAATTTTTTATATTTCCCTTTTTAATTTTTTGTAATTTTTATTTTTTTTAATTTTTGTAATTTTTATTTTTATTTTTGTTTAATTTTTGTAATTTTTAATTTTTTATTTATTTTTTTCTTTAATTTTTTTGTTTTAATTTCTGTAATTTTTTTAATTTTTAATTTTTTATTTATTTTTTTTTTAATTTTTTTTGTTTTAACTTCTGTAATTTTTTAATTTTTTATTTTTTTTTAATTTTTTTCTTATTCTTATTTTAATTTTTTACAGTTATTTTTTGAGATTTTTTTAAATAAGGAGTGCATAATGAAGCAACAAAAAATGCAAAAGTGGCCGGAAAACAGTTGAAACCGTAAAATAGCGCATAATGAAGGAGCCAGTGAATGACTAAGCCAACAACAACAACCAGCATGCTGAGCTACTAACTTTGCGACCAGCCGGTCATAGCACACACACACTCACAAACACATGCAAATTTGCATAGTTAAAAGCTTTTTTTTTTTGGTTATATTTTATGGCAGGCGAAAATAAAATCCCATTAATATCAGATCAGCTACGGCTACACCGTAAATTAGTAATTTGTTACCTTTTGTTTGTTATTTAACGCAGGCGATGCTCGTATTTCATAATTTTCTGTACACTTTTATTTATTTATGCATGTATGTGTGTGTATGTGAGTCTATATATTTTGCGCCGCAATAAAAAAGTCATAAAATGCTACTAAGCATATGAATGTGTTTATTGTGCGCGAACTCGTGCTTTTATTACTACAACAACCAGGTTTGTGTGTGTGTGTAGTGCATGCAGCCTTTTCAGATGTGCAAACACACACATGCATATGTTTATATTGTACTTTACTAAAACTCACATACTAAATGAAAAATAAACATACATATGTACATATTTTGAAATCGAAAACGCTCATAAAAAATTGTTGTTGCTGTTGTTGTACTCGTAACTATACGCTTTATTAAATTTTATTCTTTTCCCGGCTTTTTGTTTTTGTTATGGTAAAGGTCATCGCTGATCTACTTGCTCTACATAGGTGTTCACGCGAAGAACCTGCTCAAAGTGGGTTAATGTGTAAAAATGTAGAGGCAGGGGTACAAGGTGTTCGCCCTTTGCGCTTAATCGTTGAAATTTTCTTTATAAGCGGATAAATGGATTAGCGGCTAAAAATGGTTAATACTTTCGCTTTCAATGTTTGGAATTTTGTATCGAAATGCTTTTGGAATTTAGAGAGGAAGAAAGCAGATGACCCTTAATATCGCATAGTTTTGAGATCAGCTTATGATGAAGATACGTAGATGTCGCTCTGAGATAGAAGTTGAAATTGCAATTGTTCAATTGATGTATTGGTGTATTGGTGTCCAATGAATAACTCGAAAGGTTTTGTATATGAGACGCTTCCGCAAAGAAAGTCAAATATGACTTCAGCCCTGTGGAAGATCTAAACTAATAAAAATATGACTTGGGTGCTTTAGAAGATGATTTGCTCTAGTAAGATCCATTTTCTCAATATTACAATGTCTGGTGAGCAAAGATCTGTAATTTAATACTGGAGAAGTACTTTCGGTAAGGAACTTGTTTTTAAACAGAACTTAACTGACAGATATCCGCTAACCAGTCATTGAGAAAACTGCCCTAAAAGAAATAGTATTCAAAGAATGGAAACCAAGCAGAAAGATTACAACCACGAAAAACTGGACTGAACTCTTTTCTGAGAACCACATTAAGGATTCCGATAGGATAGAAACGTTACAGGCTGGTATAGTGTAGGATAGATAAGGCTAGGATAGGATAGAGTATTGTATGATAGGATAGGATTAAAGCAGTCATGATAGCATATGCTAGGATAGAAAAGGATAGGGTAATAAGGGTTGGGTTTGGACAGGATAACAGGATAAAATAATGTATGATATAAAGGGATGAAATATATGGATGGTGGAGATAAGATAGTAGAGATGCAAAAACTAGTCAGAATAGCATAGAAAGGTAAAAAATATGGTGGTAAAGGATAGGACACGATAGGATAGGTTAGGATAGAATTAGTAATGAAAAGAAAAGATGAGTTGGACTATGAAAGAATAGTAAGTGATAGCATAGGATAGGATCGAAGAGAAGTAGTCATAAAAAAATAGGTTTGGGCAGAAAATGATAGACTAATAAGGGATAGGGAAGGATAGGATAGAAGTTATAGATGGGTTAGGAAGGGAGAAATTTGATGGAATAGGTGGGGATGTAATATTAGAGATAGCAAGAGATAGTCAGAATAACATAGAATGAAATAAGAAACTATGAAGAAGGATGGGATGAGATGGAAAGTAAAAAAAATAATATGAAAGAGAACAAGGTATGCTGAAATAAGTGTGAATATGAATAAAAATATGATATAGCAAAAATCTGGGTGTTCCGGCTGCAAAGCAGATAAAAAACTTAAGCATAGAGTTCTCTGATGGCAAGCTTATGAAAATATTGACGTTTATTGTAGATATAAAGGTAAAGGGCCAAAACTTGGAAGTTGACGGATTAAATAAACAAGTGGTATAAAAATCAATGAACCAGGATAATCAAAAATTTACAAAGTTTGAATGAAAATGGTTACAACACTTAAATGAGATTTTAATCATTCCTTAATTTAACTTTATTGTTGATTTTTTATCATACCCATATCACTCTACTCCCAATGGGACTAGCATATAAGATAAGTGTATATAGTAAAGCTATAACATGCTAAATTAATTTCTAAATTTATTAAAACTGAAAAAAATATTTTATTCGAAGCATAAAAATTATAAAAATTCTGCTGAGAAAATTCATGGACAGGAGCAAATTTAAGCTGCGAATTTCACATTCAAAACTATGGCAACTTAGCATAAAAACACCTACAAATGCCAATATGTATGTATGCGCATAAATAATGTGTGTTGTGAAACTAAAAGTATCTCACAGATATATGCGCATATTTAAGGCTCAAATTTCAATGAAGATTACACGTCGAACCTGAGCCGCAATGAGACAAGAAAGCGGAGTAGAGTACAAAAAAATGGCATGAAAAATTCATACAGGTATGTTTACATGAGGGCAGATAAGAAAAAGAAGACATCTGCATAAATGCAAATATGAGAACACGAATATAATTTTGCGGGCTCAACAAAGTACACAGCGCCGAGCCGCCTGCGCCTTCGCCTCCGCCAAGTCGCCAACATTTGCATGGCCAACAAAATAAACAACAAATTATGCGATACTCAATAAATAGTTGGCGCACACATACTTTGTGTGCATGTGTGTGACTTGTGGAGGTGCGTTCGACCAATTGTTCGATAAATAGTGGGCAACCACTTGAGCCGGCGCAGGCTGCGAGGCATTTTTCAGCAGAAGCGACGCCGAACGTCAACGGCATGTCAAAAAATGCCAACTGAACAAGCCCACTTGACACTTGGACGCACACTAACTACCACAAGCAAGAGCGTTAGCTAGGCTGTGTGTGTTGCATGCAACAACTCGAAAGGAAAGTCAAATTGTCGAGTCAATCACGAGGATCATCATTTTAACGTGTGTGTGTGTGTGTGTATGAAGGTGAAGTACATGTGGCTACACATGAGTACACAGCAAATACATTAACGCGCACATTTGTATGCAAACGAAAGCAAATAAAGCTGCAAACACACACACAGCCACAAATATGTAAAAGCAAAGTTATGAATGAGGCACACAGCTGCGTAGTTCGATTGCGAGCGCTGGCAGTTAGATGTGATGAGTATCGGTGAGATACTGAAGGCGCGAGCAGTTTATACAGTTAGATAGCAACAACAACAAAAACAAAAAAATATGTTTGACTGCCACAAAATAGGTTTTTGTTGTTGCTGCGCTGCATTTGTAGCATGCAGCGTTTGATTTTCGAGCGCATATTACAACAACAACTACTGATTTTTATTTATTTATACTTTTTTGAAATTTTGTAGTCTACTTGCCCTTTGTTTCAAGGCCTACATTTAGGTATCTACTGCTCTCAACATTATTTGTGCGCCAAAGAAAAAGTCAAACACTCAAGTGAACAAACAAATAAGCGCACAACAATTTCTTGTAAAAAAAAAAAATAACAACAAACATACATAGACAACCAGGGAAACCACTCAAAGCAGTGCACATGAAAAATTCAAATCAAATAAATACAAAAAAATTTAATTTTTCTACGTTTTTAGGTTAAAAACCAAGTGACGTAGGCTTGTAGCTACCACAACAGTAAAAAATATGAAATTTATTGGAAAAATTAGTTAAGTGGCGGCAGAAGGATGTTTGCGGTGCACACTGCAGGAAGCGATGATTTCGTTAGTTTGCTGAAAATTTGTAGAGACAAGCATAAAATAAATAGAAGAAGTTCGAGGAAAAAGAAAATTATATACTTTTATTTACCCACACAGTGTGAACGGCAGCAATTTGAGGCACAAGAAGTGGCTACTGCAGCAGGTGCTTTGAAAATATATGAAGAAAATCAAAACTAAACAAACAACCTTGAAAAAAAATTATAAAAAAGTAGACCAAATTAAAAAAAAATAAAGAAAAATTAAAAAAAAAAATTAACAAAAAATTTTAATAAAATTAAAAATAAATTTTTAATAGTAAAAAAAATATTAAAAATATAAAATATATAAGAAAAAAATTAATAAAAAAGTAAAATATTAAAAAAATTTAAAAAATATATATTTAATTAAATCAAATGCAATTAAAAAAAATCATAAAAAATAAGCAAAAATTAAAGAATAATTAAAAAACTGTACGTATGAAAGTAAAAAAAAACCGAAAAATCATTAAAAATAATTTAAAATAATTTAAAACAAGAAAAAACGTTAACTTCGGTTGCACCGAAGCTAAATACCCTTCACAGGTGCATTTCTGTTAGTAACTATTTGTTCAGTTTGTATGGAAGCTATATGCCATAGTCAACCGATCTGAACAATTTCTTCGGAGATTACATTGTTGCCTTAGAAAGTAATATATACCAAATTTCGTGAATATATCTTGTCAAATGTGAAAGTTGTCCATACAAGAACTTGATTCCGATCGTTCAGTTTGTACGGCAGCTATATGCTATAGTCGACCGATCTGAACAATTTCTTCGGAGATTACATTGTTGCCTTAGAAAATAATATATATCAAATTTCGTGAATATATCTTGTCAAATGTGAAAGTTGTCCATACAAGAACTTGATTCAGATCGTTCAGTTTGTATGGCAGCTATATGCTATAGTCAACCGATCTGAACAATCTCTTCGGAGATTACATTGTTGCCTTAGAAAATAATATATACCAAATTTCGTGAATATATCTTGTCAAATGTGAAAGTTGTCCATACAAAAACTTGATTCCGATCGTTCAGTTTGTATGGCAGCTATATGCTATAGTGGTCCGATATCGGCCGTTCCGACAAATGTGCAGCTTCTTGAAGAGAAAATGACGTTTGCAAAATTTCAAAACGATATCTTAAAAACTGAGGGACTAGTTCGTATATATACAGACAGACGGACAGACGGACAGACAGACGGACATGGCTAAATCGACTCAGCTCGACATACTGATCATTTATATATATACTTTATAGGGTCTCCGACGATTCCTTCTGGGTGTTACAAACTTCGTGACAAACTTAATATACCCTGTTCAGGGTATAAAAATTAAGAAAGGCCATAATGAAAGCAAATTAAAAAACATAAAAAAATCATAAAAAATTAACAAAAATTAAAAAGAATACATATAAGACGTAAAAAAAATAATAAGAATTAAAAAAAATTTTTGATTAAAAATAATAAAAAAAATTAACAATAAAAAAAATTAAGAAAATTAATAAAAATTATATAAAAATTAAAAATCGAAAGGAAATTAAAAAAATAATAAACACATACAAGAAAATAAAATAAAATAAATTGAAATGAATACCTTATAAAATAAAATGCAAGTTAGCCAAAACCAGAAAAAAAGAAACATTTTGATGTAACAAAACTCGATTCGAGCAACACATCAACCGACGCTACGACTCCAACTCATTTATTGTTTCAACATTCGCGGTTGTTGCTGTTCTTGGTGGAGGTCCCAAGCGTAGTTACAGAACAGAAAATGAAAGTATATTGAGTAGTGACCACCTATAGTGGCATTCGTATACGTTACTGCTGTTTATTCTGGAAATTGTGGTGAATCTGATGAAGAATAAAGTTGTCAAAACCCTACCTAAATTAGCTGAAAAACTATTTGAAGTTTACTCGTATGTATTTACATACAGTTTTTATGCATTTAGATACACAGAAAAGAAAATGTATCGAAAATTATTGGTTTCCCTACATTACTCTTTTGTTCTTCTCAAGCCTTATTCGCCTAAAATTTTACTAAGGAGCAACTTTTTGCCTCCCAAGCATCAAAACTTTCATTCCATCTTCCAAAATAAGCCACTGTTATCACCATCTCTCCGACAGTAAGTGGCGCTGTGCTAGATCCCACAGTTCTCAGTAGTGCATGTATGTAATTTCTTTTTAATATTTCAGTTCGGTCTCAACTCATAATAATAATATTTGAATGCAACCAAAACCTGTACGAGTATGAGGTTTGAGACAAAACATAATTATCGGAAGAATTATTGTTGCTACTAACCACAAGTACTGATGAGAAACCAAAAAAATACTATACTAAATGTCAGCAACGTCTTTAACTCACACTTCAGAATGCTAAGTAAATTTAGAGCAACTTGTAGGATATATTCCGATACTTCATTAAAAACAACAACAGGAACAACTGTTGTATCCAAAAATGTGTGTTGTTGTTGCCGCTGTCAGCACCAATATTAGTTGCCACAACACGCTGCACGAGTATTGACCGCTAACGAGAAATGCATAAGCGAGCAAACACAAATCTGGCGCTGAGTGCCGGCGCGAAGGAAGTAAAGTGGCCTTTTCCTGTCATTTTACAAGAGTCATCTCAAGTGCTTGAGTATTTTGAAATTATTATTAATTTCACTGAACATTTAATGACGTTGATGATGACTTTTATGCTGTACACTCTTGTTGAGCTGCAATTGTAGCGGAGAGTTAGAGCGACTGGCCATAAATAAACAGTTAAAATGTAGAGATTTGTGAACTTGTCTCTTCGATCTCATGTCTTGGGTATCGGATTGGGTGAGTGTGTTGCAGAAAGTGAAAGAAACAGGAAAGGCAGTAGATTATCGGGGTTTAACTAAGAAATAGTCATATAAGTTAGATCCTCATTCGATTGATCAGAGGAGAACACCAAAAATGGAACTTAAGATTCATACCAACCAACAAAAGTAAGTGGCATCGGAACCACTAAACTGCCTAGTCAGGCGAAATAGTTTAAGAAGGTCCAATACTCGCTTATCAACGAGCTGGCTACGTCAATTGGTTACAGATAAATTGATGAAGTAAGTATTCTCGGAACTAGTAGTCTGACAATAGCAGCAGGTACTACTACCTGTAGGCTTAGGAGACAGAAAAAAGCAGTGTTCTCACTTCTGGGAACCACAAATTGGCTACACGTTCCTGAAATGGATTAGCAGATTTATGGAAAAAGCTGTAGGGTCATAAAAAAACCATTAACTATACTCGATGTTGGCAAACTCCACTCGCCTATCGAGGTTGGGCCCTGTGTTTTAGACTTACTCTCTAGAAACCACTCCTAATGAACAGAGACAACAGCCTCGCATGAAAGGCCCCACTTTTGATGATAAACACTGCCCCAAAGACCTAATTTTTATACGCTTCAAAGCCTCTATGGGCGTATTTTTGCAACTCAGGCATTACGAAAGAAATAAATGAAACCGAACTGAAATACATTCCTTTGTGAGTTCATTCATGCAAAATCATTTATTTATTTGTTTAATCATCTGTACAAATTTGCTGCCCCTTTTCTTAGTGTTGTTGTTATTTTTTCTTCAATGATTACCCATAATATTGTTGTATTTATAGCGTTGTTGTTATGCGGGACATGAAGTGGGCGCGCGACCGAGTCAGTTTACTCAGCACAAACAGGCGCGATTGCGCATACATACAAACATCAAAATGTGTGAGTGTGTGTATATATGTGTTGAATGTATATGCAAATAAATTTACTCCAAATATTGCCTCATTTCAATTTCTTAAAGCCACTTTGTAGCAGCGCTTCGCAACACTATGCAGTAATTAAGTATTGCTTGAAGTAATGGGAGTCACCAACACACGCTCACACAAACGCACAGTGGTGCACATTTCCAGCTGTCAGCAACTTCTGCAGGCTTTGCCGCAATTTCAACATACGAGCACGAGCGCAAACATAAGATTGCAAATTTATTTGATAACATATCAGGATCGTCCGAAGGTGTTGGTGAAGCGCTCGCTGTCGATATGCGCTCGATATGTTCATATAGAGGCTTATGTGTGTGTATATGTGCATGATGACAACATATTAGGGGAGCGCACTCGTAAAGTCTTGGGAAATGTCAAGCGAATTAATAAAATTAATGAAATTATTTGCACTTGCTGTACAGTGTTGACATATAAACAAATAAGCATGCTTATATTCATACATACATATGTATATACATATATACAGAGCAACGCTTAGAAATATAAACTTTTGAATATATGCAGGCACAGTAAATAAACATGTTTGATAAAAGTGGTAAAGGGCAGCTAACTTAACAAGGTGCTTGCAAATGGGTCTAAAGTGTCTATTTTCTGATACCCCTCCTTGCTGCTTGTATACTTGTATTGTATCTTGTTAGTACTTTTAGCGGTGAGAGATGCTTGAATGAACGTGTTCTCCAATTTATGGTAGTAGTTCTATTTATATTTCTAACTATATGTAACTGGTTTCTAACCTAAAGTACAGCTTTTTAGTGGATACCATTCATTGCACTCGGAGACTTAAGATTACATGGTGAGAGATTTAAAACTTTCATAATAAAAATATATGATAAAGACAACATTCTTTCTTGGAGGGTACTCGTGGACTCAAACTCAGGTTCCTGATTTTAAAACCGAGATTCTATGTCGGCCATAGCGGCGACATTTTCAGGTCTTTTGAAAATTTCAAAACTTTATCCTAGACAGCAATCGAGGACTCTAAATCAGGTTCCTAGTTTTACAACCAAAATTTTACACCAGACGCCACTTGTGCATTCTAAACCCAGATTCTAGTCTTACAAACAGCCACCCTGATCCTATTCTCTATCATATTACAATATTTTTTTCTTTTGGAGAGTATATTAATATTCTTTTTCTTAAATTGTTTAAGCCCCTTCTTGGACACAAGTTTCCCTAATTTCCCTAAGGCTTCACTGTTATCAGCTTTGGTTTCATTTCTCGCAAATCCTTTCGAAAATCATCTCTTTTATCAGCCTTCGAATTCAAAGCCACGAAAATAGCGTTGTTACACCGCAGATTCTGTAGCTGCATTCTACCTTCGATCTTAAATAGTATACTATAGAAATTAACACATTCCATTGGTCGACGAATATAATAATTTGTACAGTAAATATTATTTCGAATTGGAAATATTCAATAAAATTTAATTAAAATATTATTTGCACTCTCAGTTTGCTGAATATATGTATTTAATATATGTACATTAGAGTGGGCCGATTGACAGGGAATCATAAAAATGAAAAAAAAGTGTATACATGAAATTTTCTACGGGTCATCTGGAACAAGTTTGCTTTAGAGACCATAAGTCGAAAAACAATTTTGAGCAGCGATATTTAAGGCGAAGTTGTTTAGGGATTATAACATTTTTTCGGCAGTTTTTGTGTCATCCCGATGAATTTTATAACGCAGGTGCGTGTTAATATTTTATTGATCATTTGTCGGAATCGTCATGAACGGATAGCTATATCACATAGCTCGGCACGATTCCGATTACTTTGGCGGAGGGGTAAAAAAACCGAATTTCCGTATAAATGGGGTATGTACGGATAGGGGAGCTTCTCCAGAGGAGGAATATCCAAAAATAACATAAAAATAACTAATATTTTTTGAAATATTCACGTTTAAAAATTCAAAAATTTGCACTAAGAAAACATGTTATTTCTCTATGTTTCACTAAATTTTTTCTCGTTCTTTACACTGTATATTTAAATATACACTCTTAGCTTTGAAATAAGCTTACATTTCACAATTATTTTGCAATTTTTCAACTAAATTTAGTATTTTAAAAATCACTTGTCAAATTTATGGCTGAAAAGTTTAGAGTGCTTATATTTACAAGGAAAACCAGCATTGCCACACCTCAAAAACCAAAAGTGAAGGATTTTTCAGCGTTTCACAGCGTTTTCTTTGTTTCTACTTTCGAGTGATTCTTTTTTCTTTATTAACTATAAAAAAAACTATAAAGAAGATTTTTCAAGCTAAAATTGAATATGTGAACACTTTTCCATATACATACATGCATATATGAATATATGAATATGTGATTTATATTTAATAAACATAGATAAGTAAAATCGTGTGATAACATTATAATATACATATATGTTTATGATTGTAATATAACATTGTTATATACATAATACCCGGGGTGACTGAAGTACTTTCGCATAGTACTCCTTTCTGCGTTGGCGGCCTTCGGCCGCGCTTTAAAAAAATTACTCTGGCCGAGCGAATACCCAGGGTGACTGAAGTACTTTCGCACAGTTCTCCTTTCTGCGTTGGCGGCCTTCGGCCGCGCTTTAAAAAAATAACCCTGGCCGAGCGAATACCCAGGGTGACTGAAGTACTTTCGCATAGTACTCCTTTCTGCTTGGCGGCCTTCGGCCGCGCTTTAAAAAAATAACCCTGGCCGAGCGAATACCCGGGGTGACTGAAGTACTTTCGCGTAGTACCCCTTTCTGCGTTGAAAATAAAAAAAATATATTGACTTTTTGGTATAAAGTGGTTATAATTTATGGTTATCATGCACTCAAAATTTAAGTTTTCGTTATAAAATAGTAAATTTTGGTTATTATATCTGTCACCGATTTCCATTTATTTTTGATGATACATTGGTTTGTATTTTAGGTGACAATATATATGTTATTATGTTTAAAATATGAGTTTCAGTGCATAATAACAAAAAAATATAACTACTTCATATCCAAAACTCAAATTTTGTTTCAATATGACTGCATAATAACCAAAAAATATAAACACTTTATAACCAATATTGAAATAAAATTTAAGTTTTCGTTATAAAATGGATAAATTTTGGTTATTATATCTGTCAGCGATTTCCATTTATTTTTGATGATACATTGGTTTGTATTTTAGGCGACAATATATATACTATTATATTTAAAATATGAGTTTTTGGTATGAAGTGGTTATATTTTTCGGTTATCATGCACTCATATTGAAACAAAATTTGAGTTTTCGTACTGTACTCATGTACTGTACACTTTATTACGTAATATTATTATATAATATTACTTATACATATGTATATATAATATTATTATATAATATTACTAATACATGTATATAATATTACTTATTTGCTTAATAAATTTAAAAAGCAAAATATCCATATGTATGAATAGAGGAATTTTTGCGAAAAAGAGGAATTTCAGCGAATTGCCTTATCAACACATGGCAGCGCTCCATTTCGTCGTAATTTTTAGTAAACAAATGAGGTTGAAACAAGTGTAAAATGTAATTTTTAAAATAAAGATTTTTTAGGTAAAAAACCTGCTAAAAGAGTAAAATGTTGATTTATTTAAAAGATTATAATGCAATTTAATTAATTTGAAGTGAAAAATGTGAAAAAAGTGTGTTTAATGTGGTGAAATAGCTCCTTGAAATGGTCCAATTTTGCGAATTTTTGAACTTTAAGGCCGAATATCTCCTAAACTAAGCGTTTGCGGACCCTATAACCCGATATGTTTTTTAATCGGGAGGACTTCCTCTTTCCAACGGTACCTTCAAATCGCGGCGCCAAAGAAATCGGAATTGTGCCCATAGCTCCCATAATATTACTCAGATTTTTGAACTTCGTCCTAAAATTTTTTAGTAACAAAAATCGACCCACTCTAATGTACATACATACCTACATAATGAAATGATATTATATGCATATATATATACATAATATTATTTATATAAAATTTACTACATACATATATTAATACATATTAATTTAAAGAATTTGATTTCAAACTCACCCTTTTTACTTATGTACATACGTATGTATGTATGCCTTGGCTATATTACACGACGCGGTTTTTTTTATAACAACACTATCACACTTAATACCCAACATACGCGACGGAAGCGAACCGAGAACCGCACAATATACACACCCACGAACAAACCCGAACACGCACTTAAGGAATTTGCACTATATAAACACTCGTAATTTCGACGAATTTAACACTTTACGACTTTCCAGACACTACTTTTTTCACTTATTAACGATTCTAACTTTAAATAAACTAAAAACGCAATTTAAGAAATACTTTTCACCATATTTTAAGGAATATTCGCGACATCATTCAATAATTACGTGTATCCACTCTCATTACCACTTCTAACTAAATATTTTTACTGTTAAATTGCATTCCTCAAATGGAATAATTCAGCTGATTTCCCCTTAATTTCGCTTTGCACGATTTTAGCAAATTCGAAACTCTTCTAAAATCTGTCACATCTCTTCATTAATTATTATTACATGCATTCTAGGTCAACTTCGAAGTGCGAACATTAAAAAATTCACTACAACAATGCAAATTAAACATAGCATTACTCTTTACCATTTCTCAATGATGAGCACGCAGCTTCTGTCACGCATATAGAAAGGTATGAGTGTGTGCGCGAGCCTTTCGCGCAGCATTGATATGCAGGTGTACGGTAGGTGTTAGATGTAAGAGCGCATAGTTGACGAAGAGCGCTTTGTACGCGAAAATGAACTTATGCAAGTGCAAGGGTGCTGGAGTTTTGGTGAGTGGGCGTATTTAGGATGAAGAAGTGTTAAGAGTTAAAAATTGTAGAGAAGTTAAGAGTGAGGAGGGAGGTTTACATGAGAGTTATGCGTATATGCACATAAGGACTGGAAATTAGATTGCTAATCATTTAGACTTGTTTGATGTAAAATATCTTTATATGGAAGGTAAATGAATTTAATTGGTTTGAAAAGAAGGAGGAGAGAGTAGTGTATACATAATAAGACTTACTTACTTAAATACTGAGAGAATCCCTGAAAAGAAGAGTGGGAAAGTAAGAATATATGGAAATTAAAATTCTATTAGGAGGCCACTGAGAGTTCGAAAAGTTAAAAGCAAAGATCTGCTTTGATAACTTCGTACTTATGTATGTATTGAAAAATACTCAGTGGTATACCAATATACGAGAGAGTGAACAACCCAAAATACAATAAAATACATATGCAAGTATAAATAATATAAAAAACATATATGAAATATAAAAAAATCAAGAAAATGTGGGATCAATTGCATATATAATATTTATGTATCAGTAGTTTAGATCGCCCTGAAAAGATAACCACATAATATCCTACTAATCTGGATATATTTCTAATTGCTTTCGAATAAAGCAGAGAATTGAGAAAAGGAATGAATTATGGTGTAATAATTGATATGAAGAGCTAATCAAGGACGAAGCTTCACCGTTCCCAAAGTGTTTTTCAAGATCAATTAATTAGTATTTCTACACATCCTTAAGACTTGTGATAAACATTGGGAAACTCATGCATTGTCAATACGACAATCTCGACAGAAGAATGGTAAAGAAAATCAAAACAAAATGGAATGAGCTACCTAGGTACAAGACCACAAAAGTCAAGACTACACTGCAAACATCTGTGGTCCCCGCGGTATGATGCACTGGATATCGAAAGTGGGCCGCAGTGTCGGTTAAAATTCGCGACAAGCACAGTCATCCACAAGGATGACTACTTCTCTTGGACCTAGGAACTCAACTCCATCAGGTATTGCAAAGGACCAAACTGGTCTATGCAAGGCTTATAGGCCTACCAGTTTAACCTAACCAAACCTAAGACATTTTTTACTATAGAGAAAGGACATGAACACTTCTACTATAAAGAGTAAATACAACCCTATTTTATTAGTCAGCAGCCATTGAATTTATAGCAGGAGAAACGTTTTTTCGTGGAAGCAATGGCGGAAATAAGGTTAGAAGATTAAATTATCAACAATTTTACACCAATGTCACCTTTCCGGAAGGGCTTCTTCCCAAAATATCAAACAACGAACCTAAATTACCTCCAAAAAATAAAAAAAAATAATTTTAAGTATTTACACTAGTTACAAAATTTCAAAAGCCTCGCTGCTCAATTATGCACTGGTGCAAAGTTCGAAAATCAAGCTGAAAATTAACTGCACTTTCAAAATCAATTTCGAAAAAATTCGCTGCACAGCGGAACACTGCCGGGCGAGTGAAATATTTTGTAAATTTGTACCTATTTCGGTTTACTGTTGCCTTTTCTCTTTTCAATTAACATTCCCTTTTACAAAATTTTCTTTGAACTGAAAATTACGTGAGATTAGACCAAAATGAATGCATTTGAGCGTGAAAAGGTGCAGGTTGTGCTTGAACGGTGCATCACAGTGAAGTGCAACAATGCAGCAGCGCAGAATTTCCGTGTTCCGTGTTCCCTAGCAAAACACATATGTATGTATGTATGTATGTATGTGTGTGGGTAAGAACGAGCAGTAATTGCAGCAGAAAAATCAAAGACTGCATTGAAAATATGCTAATATGTGTATGAGTGTGTATATGTACTCAGTTATTAGCATTTCGTAAGCGACCCTGTAGGAAATTTAACAAAAGTTGATAACTTTTTATTGAAATATCGTTTTTCGGCTACTTCGAAGCTTTCAGTAAGGGAAGCTGATACGCAGCAGGCTTAGGATTTTCAGTGGCGAATTTCGTCGTGTCCACAAACGTGGTAAAAGTTGACGTGTCTCCCCCCTTCAATAGATTTAATGTATATATCTCCTAAACCACTGAAGCTACAACAACTAAATTCTGGACTTGTTCAACCGATTTCAACTAAATTCGCTGCCTATCATTCCTCTAATATTCAGTTTCGAGAAAAACGCGTTTAAAGACGGCGCGTTTAGCCTAGCTAGCCTCGAGCTCAAGGCTGTCTATCTCTGAAACTATTACTTGGATGAACTTGAAAATTTAAGACAATATTCTAGAGGTGTTGTAGAATTTTTCACTTATTCCTGGTTCTCAACTTGCTACCATCTTTCAAAGTAAAGAGTCATTTTGGACTCTCATTGCAGTACTCTCCAACATTTCCTACTGGGTTTTAAGGCAGGGTTATACCGGCACATGTGGGCTTCCACAAAAGCCACTTAACGCCAAAATGAAAACCCTACAGTGACGCTAATTGCGCTTTGGAAAGTCGAAATGCTAAGCGAATTTTCGGAAACTAGTTTAAGATGCATTGAAAATTTGGCAGTTCCATAAAATTACAAAAACGAAATTCTATTTTCATTGTTGTTGCCACAACATTGGTAAATTCTAATTTGGCGAGATTCTAAACAGCCAGAAATTGGAGGCAAATCGTCAGAGAAAAGAGAATGTGTACAAAATTGTAAGTCGCGGCTGCCGCCGAGTCAAACTTTGAACTGAGCGCTGGCAGCACTGGCAGTGGCAGCGTTGCAATTATGGACAGAAATGTGAAAGGCAATAAATCGATTATGTAAATGTTTTTAATTTGCGTGCTTTTAATTGAAAATGCGCCAGTAATGCTGGGAATGATGACGGCATGCCGGTGGTATGCAAATACAAAATTGAAAAAATGTCAAATATACATTTAAACAAAAAATATTAGTTCTTAAAAACAATAACACAACAAATTTCCACGACTCTCCATCCATTCATGACTTGTTGTTGGCATGCTTGTGCTTAAGCGCTGAAAATGTACAAATTAATTGGCAGCGCTTTTAATTAGAACTGCGAAGTTGATCGAACATTGGAAGAATACACAAACTAATGCCTTAAAAATATTTCAAATATATTTATAAACACGCATGTATATATTTATGCGCGTAAAAAGATCGGTCACAGCGTAAAAATCCATTAAAATTGCGCGCCTAATTGAAATTTGCCTACCCAGCAGTTACCCTTCCACCAAATGCGTGTGGCCTTGTCCACTTTTTTTAATGAGCGTGGCTTTTTTCTAGCATTTTCTGCTAAAGCGTCTGAGTGGCTTCGAAACAATAGCAAGTAATGAATGTTGAAAACAAATTACTTAAGAATTTCAAGATATTAGAAGCGCAGACTGGTGCTTAATTGAAGAATTACATAAGAAACTTGGGGGTCCAATTGGCAAAATGAAGCAGTCGCTTAATGAAAGCGAATATAGAATTGATTTATGACACTATACGCCAGCAGATGTACATACGGTACGCTTAGAAACTCATATATATATGTCTGATTCGGCTTAGTTCGATTTTGTGACGCATATCCGGGCTCCAGATCATACTGGAGACATTACAATTTTATCCTTTTGATACCTAATTATTGCCGCTTGTGCTCTAAGTGTATCATACAGCCGCTAAGATCTTCCATTTCGATACGAGTTACTTGAACTGAATAGCTGAAAGAGTGTGGACTCAGGAACCCACAAAAATGTAGTATGGGAAACCATTGCAACAGTTGGAATCAGACAACAAGCAATAGACAGGCAAAACATCTATTAGTTATATATCAGCTACCCGAAACGGATTGTTCTTGGAAGTTGCTTTTTACGAGTTTCTCTAAGTACTACATGGTGGCCTTTGATGAACTGGAAACATAAGAGGTTATGGAGTCAAGCTGTAGCAGCAAAAGACACTACCCAACTACTATAATATTTACACCCAGGTCCGTGTCGATTACAGATACCCGATAGTCATGCAAAACTTAATAATCAGAGCTCTGTGAGGATGATTACAATAGTTCATGGTGCCATAATAGTTACTTTTCGGCGATCAAACTCAGACGACTTTATTTTACTAGGCTGCTAAGTTGGTGGGCTAAACTGCTAGAAAGTTTTCTTCTCCTTCAATGAAATTCTGGTTCGCGAAATATTGTGTGGAAAATTAGAAAACTGACGAATTGGATAAGATCAGAATACGAGGAAGAGAAACCCAAGGAATCTGTTAAGATTAGTTAAAGTAATTAAGTATATTGGGCATTGAAAACTTTGGAAGCTTATGAAAATCAGCTTCAGGTAATTCAAGAGCCTAAAGGCTTATGGACTGATTTAGAAATAATAATACTTGAAATAGATCTCGGATTTCAAAACAGTGCAGCAAAATAGCATCTTAGAACTTCGGTATGTAACTGGTGGATAGTACTAGAAGAAAAATATTTGATACTTATCCGTCCTTCGACGAAGGACTTCAATGAGAACTCAACACTTTTCAAAAATAAATACTGCTTATTCCTAGACTAGAGCACACTTGGACTTTATAACATTACCTCCGAACTTGGGTCATGAACTGAAGGGATAATACTTGAAGGACAGTATTTGATGTGTATCCATCACAAGGTTCTATTTTTATTGCGGTTTCGTAAGGCAACGAAAGAGAATGATGGATCTCGTTTGCCTGTGCTCAAGGAACAACTTCAATGAGAAACGAACACTCATGGAAAGCAAATACTCTTCGCCACTAGACTGGATCTTATTCGGACTACCTCAAAACTTGGGTCTAGATATAAGAGGATAG
This sequence comes from Bactrocera zonata, assembly GCA_037783105.1. Lineage (NCBI taxonomy): Eukaryota > Metazoa > Arthropoda > Insecta > Diptera > Tephritidae > Bactrocera > Bactrocera zonata. The sequence goes on along the minus strand of JBAWJQ010000248.1, from coordinate 759,185 downwards.
ACTCGAAGCAAAGTGAAGCAAAGTACTATCCTCCCATATCTCGACCTAAGGTCTGAGGTAGTCCGGTATGTGCCAAAATCGATATCAAAAGCTCATCTCTAGTCACGAGCCTACTCGGTCTCATACTTATAATATACTCGGTCATGAAAGATTGATGGAGAGCTAAGTTAATCACATAAGTTTTCAAATTCAATTGATCCATTTACTTTTCCATAATAAGACGGATATTGCTACAAAATCCACAAATCGAATGTTCATTAACAGGAAATACTTTTCGCTCGAGCAAAAAAGTGAAGACTTCATTTTAAATAAGCTAACAATGAAAACGACCATAGCCAGCATGAAGTTGCTAATATTGTTTGGCTTTACAGCGAAATTCAACAACTCAACTTTGTTTGGACGATAAAGACGCCCACGCAAGCCAGCAACAACAACTACAAAACGCAAGCGTTGATTGAGCAACAAATATACCTTCTACCGTCGCTTTAGTAAATATGGATTGGTATGTGTAAACATATTTTTATGAGCAACTACCTTCACTCAAAAAGCCAGCGTGTTTAATTTATTTATCGACTATTTATTTATTCAATGTGCACATTTTGCGAAAGCATATCCTATTACGAGTACGAGTACTTGCGGCTTCGTGGCTTCGCGGAATTGATGAATGAGTGCCTGCATTGCATATACTACAGAGTGGTGACTATGTGTGATGATATGTGTTGTAAACAGCTAAGCATGAAAAGTATGAATGTATGTCTGTAGTTGAATGTCTTTTCATAAAATGTCAATATCCTCTAAACTTTCAATTTTAGTTCACTTTTTTATTACTCATATTCATAACTTCAAACACTGAGCCTGTAGGAATAAAATTACAGTTTTTCAGTATGTTACTTTTTTAATATTTTGATCTCTAGAGGGAAAACTAGGTTTATGCAAACGAAATGAAAAACTGCAGGCAAATACCCACATTTCATTCATGCAACAAAGCAAGCCCCTATCGTGCCCATCTCATACCCGCCGCATATAGTAAGTCTTATCACAGCCAAGCTTTGCATATGCCACGCTTAGCTTTTGCTAGTTTGTTGCAGCTTTCGCGTATGAAATTACGCATGCGTACCACCCGCTGCATGTGGCCGCCTGCATATGCTGGTTTGAAGCTGATCTGCGGTATTATTGTATGTGTTAACGCCTCCACAAGTATCCAATTCCCATAAAGTTCATTCACGCGAATCTTTGGTTTATGGTACATAGTTTGGTCTGCGAGTCAAATGTAAATAAGCCAAATCTGTAACTTTCAAGTGCCTAATCTAACTGGATATATATCTTGTGTCTACGTCTATAGTCATTCGTAGGTGGGGGAAACTCGCGCTCATAATTTTTATTGAGCTGCACTGAACAAATTTAAATTTAATTTATGAGGTCTTGGAACGTTAGAGTTGAACAATAGTAAATCAGAGTATGAGAAGTTCATTCTGGCGAGGAGCAACTGTCTATCACATTGGACATATGTAAGTGTATTGAGACGGTCTAAGGAGAGTCAGAAAACGATTTATGAATCCCAAAGCAACCAAGTATTTTGAGGAAGCAGCAATAAGCTAAACGAACTGCCTGTCCAAATAGACTTAGTCAATAGAACTTAGGTCAAGGCTTTGGAATAAGAAAACCAAGGAAAAAGCAATAAGCCAAACGAACTTCACATCCAAGCAGTCTTAGTCGTTAGAACTAAGGTCAAAATTGTAAGAAAATTCTGTTTGAGAAATTCATCCTGGCGAAGAGCTACTGTCTATCACATTGGAAGCCAGAAGTCTGTTGAGACGGTTTTTAGGCAGTCGCTTTAAGGAGACATTGAGTTACAAATAATAACCACTTCATCAGTTAGTGGTAACCCTTTTTGAGGTTAAAAATAAAGTGTAGACCTGAAAACACAAAAAATTGTTTGCCTCTACGCAAGCAAAGAAGAAGAAGCTTTATTTTTTTCTCACCGTGTACTTATAATGCACAAATGATTACTCTAACTGTGTATATTCCATATCTACCAAACAATATCGCTTACGAGTACAACAACATAACTAAACCTCAACTCAACTTTGACTAAACAATGCAAACGCTTACAACAATTTTTTGTTGTTTTATACAAAAACGCGCACTTTTTCCGCAAAACGCTCGACTTTTACGGGTGCGTTGTTGCTTTGCGCTTGTTGTTGCTTTATGCAAAAATAAAATTTCACTTTTCAGGTGAAATAAGTCTACAAAACGTTAGCAATAATTTTTGAGTGTGTATGATTGTTTTTGTTTGCTTTTTTCTGCGCAAAATGCGAATTACGAAACTTTTATAACAAAGCGCCACACACGAACGCATATAAAGCACGCGGAATAGTGCCACACGCCGCATGTGGCCACTTGCCGCGCCAAATTGCCCACTTGACGCAGACATTTAGCGATGAAAGTGCAAAAAGCAACAATAAAAATGAAAAAGAAAAGCAAAAAACTATGCTTAAAATGTTTGCGTGTATTTGTGAGTAGCTGATTGGCCTGTGACGCAAGCGCGCAAATTTGCATGCAGTCAAATTTGAAACAATAACAGCAATCACTTGATAGACACCTGGTCGCCTCCCCACATTCGGCGCGCCTGCCTACCTGACACAGTTATGTGCCTGCGCCGCGCACAGGTAAGTAACTGGGAGAGTGCAGCTGGTGCGCATGCGCACAATTGCGCGTTGTCTAATCAAGCTAGTAGATCAGCGACATCATCATCGTGGTGGACGTCGCGAACGGCGTAGTCGTCAGTGGCAGTCGCACAGTCACAGCATCAGCTGACAGCTTTTACAGCGCAAACCCGTCAGCTGCCAACAACGAGCGCGCTGACTATGATGCGGGCCGCGCGACGTTTTGCGCGCGCTTTTAGGAAGCAATTTTTGTTTAGATCGCGCAATTCGCCATGCGCATTTTCATCCCAAAACGTTAATGCTACGGTCAATTGTTGGCTGTGGTGTGGCCGCTTAAGCGTCGCGTTTAGCTGTGCGCAGGTGTGTGTGCGCGCTCGCGCCTTTTAGGCATTTTTGTGCGTCTAACAAGATAATTGGGCTCTGATATAAACCAATGGTCATTTCGTATGCGCGCCGGCCGTCTGGGCAAATGTTTGTGCAAGCTTGCAGCTATTAAGATAATACGAAATGTATTGCGCGCATGCGCAATATTGCTGGTCTTATGTAAGTTGGCTTTTATTTATTAAGGGGTTGGTTTTTTATGGGAAATTTCAATTTTGTACAACAGAGAGAAATTACATGATTTTGAAAAAATGATTTTTGGTGATTTGTGTGCATTTTTGAGCGTTTTTTCCGCGGTTCAGCGTTGAATCTGGTTGGAAAGTGGCTGCATATATACTGAGTTCCAGAACACAAGGGCATTATGGAAAAGGAAATACTCAGATCCCATTCGTCTGAATACCGAACTAGTACAGGAACTTCGATGAAAGCCGCTGATAAGATACGCAATCACATTTTCGGAAGTGCTGACAGACGGATCAGGGTGAGATGGAATGGCTAAGAGCGTCACATGCGAGTCGAACGGACATTAGAAGTATGAACGATACACATGCAGAAAGCTCGGGGCAGTAGACATGCTTCCTGCTCGGCTTCTGTTCGGCCTTATTAAAACTCGTCTTAGATATACATGAGCTCTGCAGTTCAAGAGAATAGCTGAGGAATCGGAATATCAAGTCTCTACTAAACCACGCAAGCACTTTTGACGCCCTATACGATTTGTATGAAACTGAACCTCCAACAGGTATTACAAACGATACGTAAGGCGTGACAGCCAGCCACAATAACCTAACCTAACTTAGCATTGAGTGAGACCAATAAAGCGGCGTAGTAGATTCCTGTAACCGTTTAGCCTTTCTCCAGTTAGTCGATGTAGACCACATCCTGAAGCAGAATTGTGAACATTCCGTTCTGGCCACTAGGACAGACTTCGACTTCTTCGGAACAGGTATTTTTGTAAAGTCTCCTCTGTCGACTGTTCCTTGGTCGTACATGTTTTTATTGGAGGCATGTATCGTCGACGTTCAGGAAACGACATTTTCGAATAGCGGGGAAGTGGCCTCACTTGCTTGAAGCAAACACGGTAACCATAGCAGACAACTTTCTCAGTCCCAGTATTCCATGCAGGTTATGATCCACTTGATTTTTGGATTTTTGGAGATGCCAACTGAAATAATGCACCATCCATCGGAGTACTACCGAATGGAATACTTTAATATGTTATCCTCCGCAGCAGCCATTTTCGAGATAACTAAACGAAGCTCATCAAAAATCAATTTCAGTTTTTATTGATGTCGTTTTATATTACATGGTCTGCTCGGGCAGTAGACAGAAAGATTTTGTTTTCTTATTAGTGTGAACTATAGAATTCTGTTTCAAAATATGCGATATTACATGTCTTTAGAAATAAATGGGCTGATTGAAACGCTTTAAGAGTCTAGAAAGGTAAGGCAGTAAGTTATTTTAGAATATTATTAGAAGAAGAGGGATTTCGGAAAAACGAAAATAGTCTGGTAATCACCAGCTTACATCAGCATTAGAAAAGTGGTAAGAAGTTATAGATGAAAGGGTTGCCATCTGTACACAATTAAAAGTTTTTTTGGCAAAAAGTTGAAAAAAGTATATAATATATAACTAAATAAATTTTCAAAGTCTTATGTGTAGATTTAATTTCAAACAGGGTTGCCACGCTGTTCAAATAAAAAAATTTAGAAATTACAATTATGGATAATGTGGTTTATTGATTAATTATTTTTGTAACGTATTGCTAGAGTAGTAAAAAGTAATATTGTATAGAGTTGCCACCTGTCCCAAAATTATTTTATTGTAAATATTTAAAAAAAAATAATAAGACGTCTATAAATAACTTAATAAGTGTTCCAGGTCTTAATTTTATATTAATTATGACACAAGGTTGCCACACTGTTAAGATTTAAAAAAAAATAGAAAATTTGGAAAAATATAGTTATGCATAATCTGATTTATTTAATAGTTATTTTTCCAAAACTATGAAATTGTAGTGTTGCCACCTTATTGAAATAATTATTTAAAATTTTTTTGTTAAATTATTTTAATACAATCAGAGCCATATTTTGAGCATAATATAGAAATGCATTTTTTACTACCTGGTTCGCTTATGACCTCGGCTACAAGCTTACGATTCAAAACAAAAAGAATTTCTCACATGCTCGTGTTATTCATTGTACTCAGTTCTCAGAATTGTCTGCTACGTGTTGATTTAAGCCAATAAAAAGTAGTCTGCCAATTAAGACTTAAGACTGCTATATGTTGCGGCAAAAACAACGTGTGGCAATAACTATCGACGACGCCAGCAGCGTGTGTGGCATGCCACCGATGTGGAGCGACAAGTGCACATGCCAAACCTAATGTTTTTTACGACTCTTCGCGGAACGAACTCAAGTATGTGCTTACACAAATAAATAGCGCAGAGCTGTTAGCTATTTATTGCGTGTCATACAATTACATGTAAGCTAATGCAAAGTATTTGATTACGCCGAACGGCGCAACACAGTTTTGTTGCCATTTCTGGCTTGCATGGCGTTGCATATTCAATTAGCGAAAAGGCCAAACGTTCTACATTGGAGTTGGCAGTCGCGCAGCATGTCTGTGGCATGCAACCCGCTAGTGGCATAGCAGCAACAAGTGCTTTGGCTGGCGGCCACTGTTGTTGCACGTAATTCGCGCCGTTTTCTACGGCGTCTTTGGCTGAGTGTTGAGTTTATAATTTTTGCCTCATTTAACGTTGGATAAACACTCTTGCAACAGTTTGTTCTTAGTGCCGCTCAGCTGCGCGCCCGCCACACTACCCAAAAGCGCTGTGCGCGCATAACGGTTACAAAAGGGGGCTGGCGCAAATATCGGTAAAAAATCATTAAAAGTTAAACCCTTTTCATGCTTTTGCGCAATTTGCTGAAAAGAAAGTAGCTGCGCTACGCTAAAGAGCACAACAAAAGCAAAAAAAAAAAACAATAACAACAAAAGAGCGGGGAAAAAGTCGTACACACTAAGATTTTAACTATGTTGCACCTTCGCTAACTGGGCTCGTAAAGATAACGACAAACTCGATAACACACAGCAGCTTGGCAGCGTAAGCTACACACATAGATGCACATAAAAGTGGGCGCTGTTAATTGCGCATGCGCAACAGCCCATCTACTCATTGTACATTTTTATGCGCTCAGAAAACATATTTAAACACAACAACAGCCGAAAGCTGCTCGTATTGACTCTTGTTTGTTGCTTTTATTGCTGCTTTTGTTGTTATTATTGCTGTTGTTGTTGTGCGATGTGATCGCTGTAAATTTAGGGCGATTGGGGTGGAACGATCGAACGGCGATCAGGCGATCGACAGATTGCGCGTTCGATTAAATCGAGCGCGAAATGGAGAGGCACAAAATTATGCCGCAAATCTGCCTGCCCCCAAAAATGCCGAGGCATACATGCCTACTTACAAACACACTAAGTACAGGTAAATTAAAAATCTGAAACAAATTAAAATGTATTTTACTAAACTTAAGTACATTAATTGGAAAAATATTTATGTGCGCTTTACGGCTTGCCTGAAGACAGGGAGGTCATGCACCTGGTCTTATGAGGCATGCGTAAAAAACAGCAAGGAAAAACAAAGGCGAGAGCAATTACAATGGTATCATCGACTAAAGCACAAAGAGCTCAGATCGGTGGATAAAAACCAAACCCAGACACAGCTCGATAGATTCATATAAGACATTTGGGAAAAAAGTTTGAAAAGAGGAAATAATGCCTTCCTCATATGAAGGTTTTATTAGGCTATGTAAATAAGCTGATTACAGCTGAGCCCACATCCTCTTAGATGTTGTTGTCGTAGCAGCAGAATTCTGACGAGTTGACAGTCCTTGGCCGGATAAAATCCGGTCCCTACCGGTTTCGTAGACCGGATTCGTCGTTAGAATGGGATTCCCACTTGGATTGCCATAGACGCTGGTCCATTGTGAAGCCCAGGATCACAAAAACCGGCGGATATCATCAAAACTCCTAGAGTTTGAAGCGGTTAATATCTATTCCAGCAACAGTCGGATTCGTAAGAAGTATGGCACTAGAGATGCTTCAGCTTTAGTCTGGCAAAGGCTAGGTAGTGGAAGGGAAAATATCTGAATCTTTCTCATATGGAAATCAGTTTGGATTCTTAGGAGAGGGCACAATAGACCCTAAGTCGCGGTGCAATCTTCATTTACTTATCTAATCTAATCTTCATAAACGCCGGTCTCTCGTCTTTCTGCTTTATAATCCCGGCTATTTGAAGCCATAATCTTGATTTTTCCCATATTCAAGCGGAAATCGTTCATGTGGTTGGCGATCTCTCAACCTTACACTGTTCAATTGGCTCACATGAGATTCGATTTGTCATAAACCTTTCACTTTACGGAAGTTTGATAAACGATCAGCTCATGACTTTGACTTTCTGATATATTTTCAAGTTTTTTGAAGTTATCTTCCTCGTCTTTCACAAATTCAGCCGAAAAGCTCTCGTATGTGTCTTTTAAATTAATGAATCTTTTTCAGCCGTTGAAAATGTAGACACCTTTTTATAGAAAAACTCATTGTGTGGGAACCGGTGTCTGAGAACGAAATGGATGTGGACAAGTTGTAAAACCAGAGAACCTCCTTTGCTGTCTGAGAACGAAGTGTGTGTGAAATATTTATAAAGCCAGAAAACATCCTTCGGGAGCAATTTTTCAAGAACAATTTGAGGGAAGGATAGTATTTTACGGTTATAAAGAATAGCTCTTTGCATTAACTTGAGGTATGTAGTTAGCGACCAACAAGGCTCAAACTGAAAATGAAAGCCTTTCCATATTAGACTCTCTTCCAAATAGAAATTCGTTAAAATGGCTGAAAAAAGAAGAGGTTTACCAAAAATCCAAGAGATTATCACCAAAAAAACCACTCAAAATGTACTGAAAAGTAAAGCCTTTCAATATCAGATCGTTTTCCGAGTGAGAATGTGTCAAAGTTTATTAAATAAGGGCCGAGGTTTATCGAAAAATCCAAAAGATTATTAAAGGATAATGCTGTTCTGTCATTTGTATAGCTTTCTATTCATAACTCTACAACAATTCGCATTTGAATATGCGTGAATATAGCAAAAATAGAAACTTTTCATTCAAACAACTGTTTCAAGCTTCTAATTCTCAACATACTTAAGCAAAAACTATTATGAAAAACTGAAGGAAAATTTTAATAAAAATTTAACACAAAATTAAGCAAAAACTGCCAACTCTGTAAAAAAAGTATATATCGCGCTTGAGATCTAAAATTATTCAGCTTCCCAGCGCATTTGCAAGGCGTGCATAAAAACTACCAGCCGACAAGTGATCACATTGTAATCTTGCTAATCTTACACATAATTCTACTTTTTTTGGGGAATACAGCTGAGCACTACACTTTATAATTTGGTAATTTTCCGCTCTTTTAAGCAAGCGGAATCCACCTTTGAATATTTTTAATCACTGCCAAAGATCCCATGACTATCTCGTTGGGGACAACAACGGGGAGACAGGCAGGCGCGTTTGGTGAGTGTATAAAATTTCATTGACCAGCTGCTGCTACTAAATTTTAAGCAATCAGCAATATAAACACGCATAAAAAGGTAGCCAGACAACAACAACAACAATTGCAGTGATTACAATAACAATAGCAGTATAATGCCGTTGATAGCAGTTCACTGGACGCTGAAGCGCAAAGAAAAAAAGTACAGGAAGATCCCTGAATACCAAAGAGTCCCCATTGCGTTTGGGTATCGATCAGATCAAGTGCCGATGTGATCGCTTAAAGTTACGCCAATATATCTACGACGTTTTTTCGCTTAAGTTATTGCTACAAGTATATAAGTTTGTGTGTCGCTTCTTCGTTTTCCCCTTGCAGCGCCCTCGAAATGCAGGAAGAAGGCGGCGCACACATTGCTCGCATATTACCGACATATCAGGTTACACGTGAGTAAGTTTAGCAAGTATGCAAGCATAAGCGTAAGCATGCATTAAGTAGAATTCTACAAACATAAGTATATAGCATCTATATACTTGTATGTATATATAAATATCTATATAAACGCTTAAGTCTCGTAAGCGATGAGTAAGCCTAGCTATGTGCGGTAAGTGATCGCTACCTTTGTTAATTTTTTCCTTCTGTGACGTACTACCCTTTACCGTTGCCGTATAACGGGGCTACACCGTCAATATGTGCGCGTATTTGTGTGTGTATGTTTTGCCCTTTGCTGTAGCTGTCCACTGTGTTGTCCATTATCGTTTAGTGATCTTGCCGTGTGTTGTCGTCGCCGCTTTCAGCGCGTAATATTATCTGCCCTTAGTTGTTGCTGTCGTTGTTTTTGTTGTGTATACGCATACACTTTATTTTGTATCTGGCAGAGATTTACTGTTGATAGGATTTGCTGACAAGTGTATATGGTGGTCTGTGTAATGTGGCGCTACGAAGCTGTTTGTGAGACATTTTGGTGCGTGAGAAATGAGTATGAGTGGTCCACAGAGTATCAACTCCAAATAATCGCGCTATTTTGTTCTTTATGAATTTTCAGGTTTCCAATCAGGTATATTAAATAATGATTTACATTCAGTCAACCTGACGATCCGCCACACTAGGATAAAAACACGACTCTGTTTCGGTTGACTATCAGATCTTTTCAATATCTCTAAGGTTACATAAATATACTCTATAGTCCGGTAGACAAAACAGTTGATAGGAAGGGCTATATTCTCAGGATAATTCGGTGTAGATAAACGGAAAGCAGTCAAAGAGTTATACAGCCAAAGGCTGTCAACCCGGCATCATTCCAAAAATTATTATTTCTTGAATTCCCTTATCTTAAATGCTCTAAATCATCGTCCTCCATATAGTTACGCTAGTAAGGTTCGTAAAGCATGCATTTTGGCACCTCTGCTTGAGATCTGAAATCACTTACTGTGCAATTTTGGCTTGGATCGCAGGCTTCGATCGCTCTTATCCGGCTATTTCTCGGACCTTTCCGGGCAAAAATCAGTTTATGGGACGCAAGTTAACTTTTTCGATGATTCTTTCTTCCATATGTCGAACACAACGCGCTCTTTCTTGAAATATCCTCCGGTTATTCATGGCGCCAATGATTTCTGAAAAATTCAATACCAACGAACTTAGAAAGAATCAAATGGGACATTTTTTTCTATATATACTTGAGGGTTGGTCTTGATAAGTCTTTAATAAGCTCACAACGTCCGATACAGAGCTTCCGATCTTACTTCTAGAATAATCTTTGAGGTTACAGTAGACCTGTTTATTCAGATCTACTATCAGATCTGTGATATTTTCCATTTTTATAAACGGATGGAATAACGAAAGCCTCTTTCACCTAGTTTAAGTCAAAAGGCCACTATAAACTTGATATCGACAGCCGATATATATTTTCAATAGCTGAAGACATCTATGTCAATTCCTGTTTTCTATAATTCTCTCTAATCCATGTACAAAATTTGTATTTCTATTCATAGTACCGCATTTCCGCAATCGCTCTAACCGACTTCCAGCCAAGCGACCTCCATAAAAGCAGTCAACAGGGCTTGGTCAAGTTAACATTGCAGCAGAAGCTTTTGTCATGGCTACACAATATTGCTGATTTTGCATTCCGCGATGCTGTTGCATAGTAATACTTAAAACATAAATACATTTACGGTACACGGCAGATATCTGATGACGGCGACCGATAAGGTATGCGCATATCTCTGCACCTTACAAAATCGCTAATCAGTTATGCATAATTACCAATGTGGGTCAATATCTGCCGAACCTGGTACCGAACATCCACCGCTTGCAGACATACAAACAATTTAACTACACTTGCAGTACCTACGTACTCGCACTTCAGTAAAGCGCTCGGCAGCCACCTTCGGTTGGCTGTGTGCATCCGTGTGGCTTTCGATGTTCCATATGAGTAAGTATTGCGAAACTGCCGCAACTGTAACATGTGTACAAAATGTTTTGGGGCGTAGGGCGGTCAGGCGGTCTCAGTGATGATGACTGCGTAAATCGACTTGGGAATGTGTGAGTTGGAGCTCATGCAGATAATGTTTGGTACCAGTGCACTACAGCCATAGTTCGATGGTTATCTTATGAAAGTAGCTCATGCAAGTGCTTTACATTTTATGCGCACTGTTGTTGTTGCAGGTATGGAAAGGTACTGTCAGTTATGCATGTAGCGTTTTGGGCGCTTCATCGAAATGTTTTTAATTAGCTCAAAGTGCAATTAAGTAGATGAACGAAAGACTTGTAGTGGAAGCTAACAGCCTTATGACATGAATGCCTTCCGAAATGTTTACTGTTCGGTGACTTAAATAAGTAGGTCCTTTGAGTTTTTGGGAGTGTTGAGCCTCTCAAGATATCCGGTCAACCATGCACGAATCCCGGTTAGATAGTGACCAGTTAAATTAATACAACTTTTGAAAGGTGAACCTTATCAGTAAGGTTCCCTAGACCCCGATTTACTTCGAACCAGAAAGACTTTGCGACTGCACTGCCCTTGGTAGTTGATCTACACTAACCGACCTCGTCTAAGGCCCAACAGTCCAGAAGTAAACCACAGGAAGCCAAAATGGTTTCTACTTTTCTACCTTCCCTTTCCACAGTTATTTAGACTGAAGTACATGTTCTAGCCAGTTCATCAGCCCTACAGTTTGCTGCAATACCGCTGTGGCCAGGCATCGAAAACAGTCTATTTACAAAAAGCTCGACGCTGGAGATAAAGACTCTAGACTTCCCTCCACTAGTCTTGAGCGCACAGTCAACGAACTCAAGGCTAATATCTCGGTCCTGCTTTCAAAGTGGATAGTCAGCAAGTTTCTATCATTTGTAGTCTTGAAAACCTTATCTCGGAATATAAGATACTTTAAAAGAGTACTTTTCTAGCTCGGCAAGGAGCTTAAGTCTGAAAATAGTCAAGCAACTTGAGTTTCCTAACAAAATTGAGCTTCGACTTCCATGGAATCATTATATAAATTGTATTTCAAGGGTTCCGTAAGCTTTATACCAACAACTTGAGGGAACAAATCATTTATAGGTACAGTGAAAACTCTCATAAGCGGACACTGGCGGAACCAGCTTTCGTGTCCAGTTCCTTTAATAGATTGCCCTTGATAAACATCAAAAGATGTAAGGGCTGTCCAATGTGCACGGTTAATAGAACGTCCGTTTAATAGATCTTTCACTGTATATTCGAATATTTATGTACCGGCTCTTTGTGACTCACCACACATCTAAATATGGTTCACCAGACCCTTATAGATCGAATCGTTTGCCAAGAGATTAACACCAGTTTTATGTTTTTGAAATTTTCGGCCGTTGTTGCTTCAAATTATAGTTTTGGTATATATCGGGATATTCTGGACAATATTGACATTATCATCTAAGCTTGAGAGAATACTTGAGCTCTGTACGAAATAAGTCAATAGTCCACCAAAGCATCTGCTACTACTCACTGCCACAATCAACCCACAACGTACAATGATGTACATACAAACATTCCCTTCACACGCTTTTCTGTGAAGTCTCTCTAGTGGTATACTCCAAACGAAGAACATAACAGTAAAAGTAATATAATACCTAATTATCAGAATGGTGTAGTCAAACTCTGACGATGCGTTAAATACTTTCAATTGTTGGCAACAATTTCGGGCCAAATACTTCACTTTACAGCACTGTTGTTGCTGTAAATGTAAGGAATTCTTCACTATTGTTGTTGTAAATGTATGAAAGTGGCAATCAAAGCACATGAAAATTAATGATAAACATTTATGAAGTTTTAATTAAATCAGAGATCCATTTGTACGCAATGTCGGTACGAAGTTGTAACTGTGGCAAGCAGCAGAGAATACCAAGCTGAATACTGGGAAAATGCTAACTTGAAGCGCAGGCAACAAGATTGCGTTAAAGCTTTTATAGACTGACGAGCACAGCATAAGTTTCTAAGCGTCTGCCGCAGTGGCGTGGAGCTTCAAAGAGAGTGTTGAAGAATGTGCGTGTTTATATGTGCATAACGAGATATTGTGTTCGATAGCGTTTGAGAAATGGTAGTAGAACACAAACATACAGACAAAACAGTTTGAACTTTGAATATGGCTAATTTGCTGTAATGTTTGGAGTTTTGTTTGCAGGTATGTAATGTACATATTTGGTATGTAGGCTTGTTAAACATGTGAGAATATAGGTCAGAAGGTGGTGCAAGCAACATATGTGTCGGCTTAAATGAAAGTGAACTGGAAAGAACTTGGTGAAAATTGGTTGAAATGCACTAAATTGATATGTTTGAACTTGTGTATCTATGTATGTATGTATTTGTGGAAACCCACATTTTTAACATAAATGTTTCCAGCCTTACTTGGAATCTTTTTTTTTTACTTCTGAACAGAAATGTAGCTTAGAGGTTCGTACCTAATTTTTTCGGATCCTAAACAGAAGTAATATTATGAGATGACCCAAAATAGTTGGCGTGTTACAGAGATACTAGAAGTATGTGCTAAATTATGCTATATTTCTGAATGGTTTAAAAAATCAGCTTTGGTAAAAAACAGTGTCAAATTATCGAAGATTTCTCAAACTGCGCTCTAACAAATTTTGATCCGTAATAGCTCTGCAATAAATCGACGAGGACTTATAATTTTTAAGCATTTTAAGATCCTAAACCGTCTTACCGTCTAAGCTGGCTTTAGCTCTCACATTATTTTCCAACTCTTCAACTCTCCCTACTTCAGTTTATATAAAATGAAGTGCCGTAACATTTCTGAGATTTCTGAATTGCCACTAGAAAATACAGAATCAGTTAAATATATCTTCCAAATCAACAGATTTAACATTTTTTTAATTTTGAGAAAAGTTTCTTATCTATAAAAGCGGGTCTGGTGGTATCAGCTGCCATTAAACTAACTACCAAGCCTCTGCCGTTGGACATCCTACTAACTGTCACAACCTCGTGAAGTTCTCTTCTATTTTGTCAAACAAAAATCAGGTTCATACTAAGGGATTTAGCTTGATGAAGCATGGATGATGACAATATCTGCCGAATGTTTCCTGCCGTGTTTGTGAGAGAACTTGATCAGTAAAGGGTCTTATGCTCTAAATAGCTTAGAATTTTCAAAATTTATCCCGAAACGACTTTTAAATCAATGGTGTTGTAAGGATATCTTCAAAGTGCCCTCACTTTCTGATACGAACCACGATTTCCTCCCAAGTTCCTTGCTTTCTAACATAACTCACGATTTCCATTAGTTAGCATATTTTTTGCATGGTTCCTTCACTAATCTAAAGGTATGGCTTGGGAGTAGACGAGATCCTTTAATAACTCCAAATACAGAATATTGATATGGTGGAAGAACGGGCTGAACGAACTTGGAACTACGACAAAATGGTACAAACGGAAGCTATAGTGAAATTGTGGTTTGTCGCCTGATTGGTTGCCCAATTCTCAGTACTTATGAGAGCAGATGGTGATGGTGAAGAGCTTAGCTGAGCAGAAACTTTACTTTACTTGAAGTTAGAGCTCAAATAAAAAGTTCTGGAGCTGTGTTATAGTACCAAAATTAACAGACTCGAGATATTTCAAAGAGAAATTTTCTGTTTCGTCGAGAAAGCGAAGTTAATAGACAAAATTCTAAAAATATTTGATTTTTCCCGTGACCGGAAACCCAAAATTTGGACAAATGGAGTTGAACTGCCAGCTCACTTAAGGCCTTCCTGAACTTGTTGAATACGTTGAAATTAGGCTGTGGTGTCGACAAGGCATGTAAACTTGCAGTTCGTGTATATATGATTCGAATCTTTGTAAAAATTCGGTCTAAAAAGTAGTAGAGAGTTTCCTCTTACCAGCATATGACACCAACTTCTGGATTTTATTTTAAATATTTACTTTAAATATTTACTAATTCATATACCTGACGATTTATTCGAATTACAAAGCAAAAAATATTCTACACCGTAAAAAAATACACATTAAAATGGAATAAATATTTAGAACTTCAGCATGACAGTTGAGTTACTTGAGCTCTCAATCCACAATAGTAGAGCACAGGCCTATTATTAATAAAGCAATTCAAGACGGAATTTGTTTATGAGCACTCATTCAACGGTAAAACTATTTATTTGCGCAGTTTATATGAAAGGTGGACTACTTCCTCGGCATTTCAAGCAACAAATTAAGCCATTAGATATAGTATCTTAAGCCATATAAAGTGGCGGTCATTTGATTTAGCATTGATGAACTTACAAATATTTATAGGTAATTAAATGCAACAACTGTTATCGCTGAGCACTTCCTTTCTCACAGCGAATGACGCATCTGACGAGCGACCGGCAGGTAGGCAGCGCGCGGAGCAGAGAAGTACACGAAGCAGAAGTTCAATAAAAATGCATTAAACTTTGAGAAGTCTTTTGTCAATATGTAGTGGAGTAAGAAGAAGCAGAAGAAGAACAACAACAACAGATATGACGGCTGTTGCTGCAATAACATAGAGTAATCTTTATTTAAACGCTGCATTGCCCCGCAGTCAACGCAATGACAATAAGTACAACAACAAGAAAATGCAACAACAACAAAAAATAAACAGCGAATATACAATAACAACAAAAATGCAACAACAACAAAATTGCAACAATAACAAAAATGCTACAAAAATATTCACAACAACAAAACCTCAAAAACAACAACAACGAAAATTACAACAACTTACGTTAATCGTCAAGGGATTTCAACGCAGTTGTCATTGACGAGATGCCCAACAACTGCATTTCATCAGCGACCATTTGGTCAAGAGCGCACAAAGCGTCGGCCCAGACGCCGCGCTGACTAAGCGGCTGGCCAACTGACTGCACACACACATCAACAAGCTTATATACGGGTACTTACATAACCTCTATACACATTTGTATGCGTTTGAATGAATGACTGTGCGACTATTTGCGCTGATTGACTCTATTGCTGTTGTTGTTGTTGGCAAAATATGCAGCAACTTTGCTCCAAGTCTCCAAGTTGATGATGATGACATTATCCATACATTTGTATGAATTTTTATCCGCTGGTAGCTCTTCCGCTGCTACAGATTTGTTGGCGCTGTCGCGTACTTGCCACATGCAACTTGTGTCGGTATATTTATATTGGCTGGGCATTGAAATGAAGTTGTCAGATATTTTTATGATATGCCTATGTCAAGATAAAAATGCTAATAGGTATGCGGTTGTGGACCTTGGCCGCGGTGCTGGCTGCTGCGCGGTAAGCTTTACGCGCTGACGGCGGTTCAGGCGCGTAGCTGCTGAGATTATTGTACGCGCATTTGTGTGCTGATAGATATACTTGTATATACATACATATGTATATGTATAAACTTATATTCATACAATAATGCGTTTGCTGCCGCTTGTCATCGCCTGCTTGGCAGCCGCCGGTACGCGCGCATGCGCAATCAAACGCATTCATTTATGTGCCCCTTTAAGCGCCTTAAGTGCTGCTGCCGCTACTGCTGTGTCCGTTTTGCCATAGTGGTCTATATGGTCGTTATAATTAAGCGCACAATAGGTTCTACAAAATTATTATGCATTTCAGCATTTCAGCGTTTAGCGATTTCAGGCATTTTTATTGGCGTATAAAGTTTTGTGGCAGCGCGCAAGTTTAATTGAAATTGTATTGAATTTTAGTGTAGATGACTTCGGCGTTTGTCTATGTGGCTGAGGAAATATATGCATACTCCTTCCTATATGTGTTAGGAATGGTTAGGTAGCGCAAATTTTTGTTATTTAGCGGCAATAATAAGTCGCCAATAAGTCAGACAATAAATATTTAAGAAGAGGCAGAGTTCGAATCATCTTCTAAGTTGTGTCAGTATATGGATCCAGCTAATTTGAGAGCGTAGGTCAAAAATTCTTTCCAACTCAGGGGGTTCCAGAACACTCTTTCGGGTCGAATTGGCTTCATATTGAACTTGGTTTGTAAACTTTTAAATGAAAGTTTTCAAGGCCCCGCAGTAAAATTATTTAAAGAGCAGTGCCATAAGATCTGAGATTTCGTTCTGGGCAGTATTTCATGATTATCCAGGAACTCAGTGGATTTGGTAAAAATACTGATTGTTTTCCACCCCTTTTGTCGAGTGTCTCTTAAATTATGGCATTACGGGCCGTGTTCCGTCTCATCCGACTGAAGACTTGGCATTCACATATAAAATGTTTAAGCGTCTCATCATCCCCCGCAAATGCTCTGCATTCCGCCGAATCCACTTTTCAATTTGAAAGAAGGATCTTAAGGATAGGCCGCTGTGACCCCTCATTTATTTGTTCTGCCCATCATCAACAACAACCACAAAGTTACTTTGCCCTAGTGTTCCAAGACCTGATGTGTGCCTTCCAACAACTCTTGAAGTGTCTCAATGGCTTGTGACAGTTTCAGGGCATTGCGCCACCCGCTGTCCCCGAGGAGCGTTTTCATAAGCCCGAGTTCATTAACAAGGTTGAGACCTAGTCTGTCTGCAATGACCTAAACTCATATGCCGGCTGGTCATAAGCATTGCCTCATACTTATCTTGTACATACATTGGCCGGAAGTCAAGAATAATTTCTGGAGCTTTAGTACCATAGATTCATTCTTCATTGGGAACGGATGATACTCGTGTAGAGCGGATAGAACATCTGCGGTCGTAAACCATATTTCGGGTTCTCCTGCAGGAATTCCAGAATAGAAGGGCTTTGGAAGCCTTGCCCTCAATGTATTTTCTTTTTCTATTTTTTACCTAAAATAGCTCCAAGTTATTTGACTGAGCACGAGAATACAATAGTTCTCTCCCTCAAGAGAGAAGATTGAATTGCGAAATTTTTGTACTTCTTGTGGAAATACCGATTTCTGTTTTCTCGGGATAGATAGTTAGGCTATGACCCTTTGCCTGGTTAGCGCAGATCTCTACTTTTCTATGAACTGGTATAGGCGACTAAGATTTACTCTTGAACCGAGGGCCGCAAGGTTTTTCGCATAACAAACGATCTTAAAGTTTTTCCTCTCGAGTGAAAATGGAAGAGTTGCTTAGTTGAAGATAGTTGAACATTACAGAACTTTTTTCGCATTATAAATGTCCTAGAGGCATACTTTTATTAGCGCAGCAACCACATTTCACTCCACAAATTTCAATCTGAATATTGAGTATAACTGTTTAGCAACGAAACATAAACAGAAGTTATACGGGCGAGCGCAAAAACCAAAACTAAAAGCAAGGGAATAAACAGAACTCGAGCTCCGCTTTGTTTCTGTCGACAAAATCAGCGTTTTTTTTAAGGAAACTCGCTTGTCAGAACACTCGACTGCCAAAAAAAAAAACAAAAATCCGTATTTCAGGAGCAGCGGTGCGTATAAGAAGGGATACTTGCAAAAAACACAAATGTCCAACGAAATCATTATCCGAAGAGGAACACAGCTTGTACGCGGAATCAAAGTGGAATTGACACACTTCAGTTACCGTACGTTTTGCTTGCATTTCACATGCACAAATCTGTCCCGATGCGCCAAATATGCTGCTACTACACTTAACGGGTCCGAATTAAAAATTCATAACCACACCGCTGACCTACAAACGAAAATCGAGGGGGCACTAACAACACACACTTTCAACAAAAAAAAAGCGAAAAAACACAAGAATTTTAAGCGCTGTCCCTTGTCACACTGCTTATGGTCAAAATCGATGAAAAATATGGAAGTGGAAAAATGTGAAAAAAAGCACAAAAATAATAATAACACAAAGGCTTAAACACAAAAATAAATGTCACTTGTTTTTACGATAAACGACAGTGACACTTTCAAATAAAATGACACTGTAGGGGGCCGCACAACAAAGATGGGACCGAGTGGCCGGCCGGCCAGCGCAACAAATGGCAAACGAGAGAAAATAAAAGCGAACGCGCTACTAACTGCACCAACTGTAAACGCTGTCCCGCTGTTCGCGTAGAACACGGCAGAAGAACAACTGACAAGAAAAATAAAAAAAAATAAAATAAAGTGAAGAACAGCAACAAAAAAGTGAACAAAGTGAAAACAAGATTTCGTTTTTTTTTTTAATTTTTTTAATTTTTTTCTTTGTTTTTGTTTTTCATATTTTGACCGCTCGCTGGTCACCACGAAACTTGAGCTGATAAGCGCCTGCCGTTGAGCGCACCAAGTAAGCAAGCAAGCACGCCGCTGGCATTTCAACTTATGATGATACGAAATCATAAGTGGAAATGTCCAAGTTGCATGCAACAAATTATCTGAATTCATTTTAAATGCAGCCACCAACTGTTTTAGCGCTTTGATGGTGTAAGCGTACAGTGTACAGTTATTTGTTGGTGGTGCTGATGTTGCTGTTGTTATTGGATGTATTGGTGTTGTTTTGGTTGTTGCTGCTATTGTTGGATGTAGTGGTGTTGTTTGTTTTGTTTTAGAAATGGTCTGTTGTTGTTATTGTTGTTACTTTTGCTATTGCCTGTGTTTTTGTTGTTCTTGTTGTTGTTGTCATAAAATCTTTTATTGTTGTTACTGTTGTTGTTCTTACTGTTATTGCTGTTGTTGTTGTTGACAATGTCGCTTGAAATATACGCTGCTTACGCATATTATTAAAAGTTTAACCCACTTGCCACAGCGGGAGCATACGGACCCTTACGCACAGAATCTCATATACATACATTCATATATTCCTACTCATACACTCACAATTATGGGCCAGTTCACAGGATAATAATTTGTTTGAAATGATCTTTCTTTTACATTCTTCTCTATTTTATGCCGCTCATTTGCTTTTGAAATGTGATTTTTTGTTGTTAGGATGGCTTATTTGTTGGCTACTAGGTTGTCGAAGCTTCTACAGAAATTAAAGATTTCTAAAAAAATGTTAATTACTGTAGAAAATTGAAAATTCTAGAACTTTCTTACAGTGTGCAACTACAGGAGTATCCATCTGACAGATGCAACCTTGGTTCTTCGACTATAATTGGGTTTTACTAGGTGATCGCTGTTCAAATTTCAGATCATATGGGGTTTCTCCCAATTTCCGTCAGCCTCATCATATAGCACTATGGAAGTTATTTCAGAGATTCTTTGAACGACATCTTTTTATAGTTCTTAAAAAAACCCTAACCACTAAAACTCAACCAAGATCTAAGACTTTGCAGTTCCAACTCATTTCATCCAGCACGAAGAAAGTTTCTAAATATGTATTACACTCGTTCTATCACGAATTCAGCAAACAAGAATGTTTAAAAGGTGTCAGTTGCTTCTGAAGCCGATATGCAACTATAACAATAAGTCTATTGAGTATCCAAACAATCAACAGAACTCGCAGGTCGAAGATCTTCTTAAATTATTGGGTCGACACCAAGGTCCTCTTTGCTCTCCGATGCTTCCGCAGCCAATGGATAACTATAGCAATAAATACTCTGAGGTTTTATTGGAATCATTATCCATTCTTTAATCTGAACTCGCAGACCGAAGTTGTTCTTAAATTATTTAGTCAAGAGTCCAAAGTTCTCTTCGCAGCTCGGATATTTTTAGTAGAAAAACAGCGTTGGATGTCTTATTTCGAAGTAATTTCTTTAGTTGTCTCTTGGTAAATCGCTAATAAATATTTCCTGTTGTGGACCAAATGATATTTCATATCTTCGTGAATATTAAATGCGAATAAGACGAGTTTGTCTAAAACTACAAAGCTGAGGCATGAAGGAAACTGAGTATGAAATATCACCAAATAAGAAACTCTTCTATTAAAATCCTTTCGTGGTGATGAAAAAGGGATCACTCATGAGAACGTCCAGCGAAAACGGTCGAGGTCGAAAGGCGGTGAGCTGGTGCAAACGCTTAGCAATCCAGGATTGACGGTTGAAAATGCAGAATTGACAGTCAGAGAGGTTTTGATATGTGTTTAGTGGTTTCTATTATATGTTTAGTGTGATTGGTAAGAAATCATCCACCATTAACTATATATCTAAACCAAAACTCTTGATTCGAACCAGTATTATGCGTAACAGGACCGTCTGAAGAAATCAGTCCCCGAGGAGCGAACAGCATTGGCCAATAGGAGATACCATGTGTTCCATCCGGACAACACTAGGCCATACACATCGACAGTGTCTCTCTAAAAGCTGCAGCAGCTTGATTGAGAGGTGTTCATGCATTCTCATAGTCCGAATCTAGCTCCAAAATATCACCACGTGTTCCTGTCTATGACGGATGATTTTGCTGTTGAAAAGTTCGCCTCAAGATAAGCTTGCTGAAATCGAAAGTGCATGTTTTTGACCAATGGAGACCTGGAATTTCTAAGAGAGTTCTATGAGAATCGGAAAGAAATTTATATTGCAGATTTTTCAGTTTCCAAAGGAACTCTACTGTTAAGTAAAGAAAGGGAAGCAGTAGAAGCAGGCATAAAGCTCTAGATTCCATCTACGTGAACAGGGATCACTTCACCTCAGCTTCTGGTATTGTTCAAAGTTTCGGACATTTCTGAATATATGTGTTATAGAAGAGAGCACAATAGACCATAGGTCGCAGTGCAAGGCCTCAATTATTTTCTATCTTCTATCTAAGGCTGGCAGTATCATCCACTTACAGCTTTACCTTTTCTTGCATTCGAACGAATGTGAAGCAAGTAGTTCGTAACAATATCCTGCCATCATAAACCTGCCGATCGTAGGGTATGTTCCGCACTAACCACGCTGCATTCACAACACAAATCATCATGTGGCCGTCGTACCACCGCCAGTGGTACGCACCAAAAAAGGTGCGAATTGAACATAAGTGGCAGCGAATGGTGGTAATGATAAAACAACAGGAGGCACAAACTGCGACAGCAACAACAAACCAATACCATTTGCACAAATGGACGCTGGTGGACGATGCGTAGTCGCCAACAACAGCAAAAGCAACAACAACAAACGTAGTTACATGCCATTAACAAGACGACAAGCGAATGAGCGAACAGGAGCCGGCAAACCGTAAGTGGCCGCCAAGCAGAGAGGAGCGCTTGCAGTAGACGCGAAGGTGAGCACAACGTTGGGAGGGGAGTGGGAGGAAAAGTGGGGCAACAAAATGAAATTCCACAAGTTAAAATATGCGTACGCAATGTCGCCTTAATGGACGCGAAAAATCATGCAACGCAAGAACGCAAAGACAACGTGAGCGCTCGAAGAGAGACAGTGAGAGAGAGGTTGGTGCGGCGCTTGTGGCTTGCCAACGCTAAAAGGTATTTCTTACCAAGCGAAAATATACGAGTGTCTTATATTGATAGGTGTGATTCAGGCACGAAATAAAGCAATGCAAAAGAAAGAAAACGCGCACCAACAACAACAATAAGAACAAAACAGAAATCACCAAACGCGGGAGAAAAGTTGCCAACTTATTTGGTAAACACACCATCGCCTGTTTTGCTTTTTGTGTCTGCGCGCAGAGCTTTGCTTTGCTGCTCGCTGTGGCCGGTGCGTTGTGGCATGTTATGATGCATGCCACTTGTGTGCACTTACGTGTTTGTTGTTTTTGCACTTAGCGCCCATTGGCTGTATTTTGTGGCAGCTCAAATGAATTGTTTGCGGAATTTTAATTGACGTTTGTTATGCGCGCTGCGAACTCAGCGACCCAGCAGCTCTGCGGCTCAACGTCCAAAAACACAAATTTGCAATGTGCCGTTTTTATAAGTAAAAAAAATTTTGGTTACAAAATTTTTGTTGCTTTCGATTTTTGTTTCGCGCAAAAGCCTTTATTTGTATAAATATATATTTTTTTTGTAAATATTTTGCTCCGTTTTTGTTATTTAGCGCTTCTGATTGAGAAATTTTTGCTGCGCAACTCAGCTATGCACTTTGAGGGCTTCGAGGCAGCAAAAAGCGCGCTTGGTTGCGTTGAAATGTGAGGAAATAAAATGATATTCCATTAAATATTTGGCATATTTGTAAGCAATACAAGTGCGTTGGTGGGCGATTGCCGATTTGTGGCATATTTAAACAACATGATTCAATGTGAACTTGTGGAACAGCACTAGCAAGGTCTAGCTGTACAGTTTTTATAAGCTGAATAAGGTATACTAAATTTGACACGTTGCCTGTAGCACCATATTGGAATCGTCAGATTTCCTTTATATATATGTATACATGATTGATCAGCGTTTCGAGTCAAGTTGTTGGCCACGCACGGCTGTTTGCCTTTCCACCTGTCGGTATACATGTGTATCAATTAGTCCCTCAGTTTTCGAGGTATCGATCTGAAATATTGCATCTGTACTTTCCTCACCCAGTAGCTGCTCACTTGTCGGAATGGTTGATATCGGATTACTATTGCATATAGCTGTCATACGAACTGAACGATCGGAATATATTCATTGTATGGAAAGATTCTTCATTTGATGAGATATCTTCACGAAATTGGGCACGGACTATAACCTCAAAGAACGGTGTAATTGCTGAATAAATGGTTATGATCAAATTACTATAGCATATAGCCGTCATACAAACTGAACGATCGGAAAGAAGTGCATGTATGGAGAGCTTTTTTATTTGAGGAAATATCTTCACGAAATTTAGCATGGATTATAACCCAGAGCAAAGGTATGATCTGTGAAGAAATTGCTCAGATCGGACCACTAGAGCACATAGCTGCCATACAACTGTTGGACCAAAATTCTGGTAAGGAATATATTTGTGAAGGGTGCTATATTTTGATATGTTCCTTTATGTAGAACCAACTTGTGAGAACACTGAGTTCATTTTCTTACAATTCGAAAAAGTTATTTAAAAACTTGAAATATTTATTCAGTTAGGAGTTGCCAACATAAGATTGATATAGAACAGCTCAAAAAATTATCCGAATCACAATTTTTCAATTACAAAAAATTTCGTTCATAAAATTGAGTAACTAAAAGTATATCTTTAACTTACCACTTCATTAAATTGTTTGGAGACCAGTTCAAGTAATTATGTCATGGCTGAAGCGAAGTTGTGTTGGTTTTTCGTTCGAAACTCTGAAAAGAAACATGAAAAATTTAGAAAAAAGAATTATTGGATATATGTATGTATATATGTATATAGAATTTCTTGCTTATTATGAGACAGCTTTTCTAAATCTTGCAAAGATACCTCAATTGTCAAATTCCATATAAGAACTTGATTTTGAAAGATTGGTTTGTATGGCAGCTATATGATATAAGTATAGTGGTCCGATATCAGCAAATCCGATAATCGGGCATTTTTTTGAGAATAAGCGAAGATTTGCAAAATTTCAGATCGATATCTCAATAGCTGAAGAACAGACAGATGCAAAGAGTGAAATCGATTGAGAGGGTCACGTCACGTTGATAATTTGTATAAACTATATAGAATCTCATGGGAAGGACTAATGAAGAATTATGGACTCTATATTAGACACTTAAAACTAAAAATTACTCACTCTTCAATTTTTATCTTACTATATTGTATGTATAGGTATACAAACGCACAAAAGTCTTTGACTGGCAGCTTGTTATTGAGTTCCAACTACTCTGAGCTATTTGTATAAAATGCATGTAAGGCTCCCTCCTTATCGTTCCCAGCGGGCACAGTATTAGCTTCGCTTTGGATTCGTCTAAAGAGGCTCCTAGCTTTGTCAACTGGTCTGCTTTTTCGTTTTCGCCTGCGACCGAGAACTGAAACTATGGACAAGTAGAGCTGACCTGACTGACCTTCCAGTGACAGGAAATGCAAGTTATGGATAAATGGAGCTGACCCGACATTGAGCTCAAACACTTCCTACAGTTGTGAACTACTTTGAAAATTATCTGTAGTGTCGATAAGGTCAGCAATGTCTCCTGGCTGTTTATCTATATGGCTGCTTTCTGTATTCTTTCGTAGTTATTTAATAAAACTTCACAAGCCCTGTCTTTACCTTGTCCTTCCGCTTGTAAAATACTGGTTGAGTTTGCTGGACGGATTGAATTAGATATGTCAAGATCATTGGAGTATATCCCCATCCTTACTATGAAGTCCTTTGCGGTCCCGTCAGTATAAATAGAGATAATATGCTAGTGTTTCTTACCTATCTCTACTTTCACCTATCCTCAATTCACGTCTAGAGGGAATCTTTACCCGAAAGTGACTATTGAAATCTAACACTAGGAAAATATAGTCTGGTTTATTTATATTCAGCTAGTTCAGCCTGGCGCTTTCCTGATCTAGGAGATTCCTTTATTTTCATAGCCGCACTTGCTACTTCCTTCCGAGCAAAGACGTATATATATGGGTAGCAGAATTGGCCTAATGATGGCCGTTTACATACAACTAATTTAAGTTGGTTTAAGAATCCAGTGCCTGTTAAGTATTTTTTACAGGTATAGTAGGCCATTTATTTTTTCAACGTTAATTTTCCAATTCGGTTTGGTA
Source organism: Bactrocera zonata (assembly GCA_037783105.1). NCBI lineage: Eukaryota > Metazoa > Arthropoda > Insecta > Diptera > Tephritidae > Bactrocera > Bactrocera zonata. Next base: position 733,713 of record JBAWJQ010000248.1, on the reverse strand, counting down.
TCGATTTCAACCCTCAGGTATTTAGCTGTGGGGGGACAAAGAAAATGTTATACCAACGAGTGAAGGATGGAAGCATCGAGGGGAGTAATTGAGTGAAAGAAGATTAAATTGGGGGTTTCTTATAGTAGGGCGAAGCATCGAAAGTCGAAAAGCGGGAATTTAATATGCTAAATCTAACCTACCTACCCTCACCTAGGTATTTTCAAAGATCTGTTCTGGATCTTAGTATCTACAACACAGTTTTCGGGAAGGTTCGCTATCTTTTTCGAACTCAAAACTGTACTATATGTTATTTCAAGCATCATTTTCCAAACCAGAAACCACAAAGTTTGAAAATATTATTTAAAAATAATATTTCAATTATTTCTATACTGGATGCAGACTTTGCGCTTATCTCTTTCTCAAAACTATTTTTTGTTAATTTTTCCTGTATTTTCAGACACTGCCCTTTTCGAAAAAGAATGAAGCATAACATCTTTGTCTGTAAGTATTGGTTGACAAACATATGTACCGATTTCCGTTTTTTGTAATAAAGCATACATGCGCGTCCTTTTAACTGATTTGTAGGCTCAGTGCGTGCGCACACCCAAAAAAAAAGAAGAAATGCGCTCACAGTAATAATCCCACTTAGAGATGTGTAAAAGTTTTTCGGTTCAGCGAATCAATGAAGCGCAAGTTTAACCCTTTTTAAACTTTTTAGATTTCAATTTTCACAATTGCAAACACACCACAAGCCACATACGTATATATTACACACATACAAATCAAACAAAAACTAAGGAAATAGTCAAACACGGCTTCGGCTTGTGCTGCTGGTATGCGCGCAAAGCCAGCAAGAAATGGCCGGGCCTCGGGCAACAGAGCAGTCAGTCAAAGGCATTAAACTGGTGCAAACCCCAACAGTTGTTAATAACAGTAAAGAAGTATGTGTGTGTGAGCTGTCAAGCCCGCTGCCGGCTGCTTCTCCAACCTCCATCCATTTCTTTGCTACAAAGCGTTTGCAGGCAGACGCCAAACTTTTGTTCAGCAGCGCCCAAGGGATTTTCGACAAAGTAAAATAAGGTTGCACAATTCCCGCAACTATACAAAACCGTTAACAACAACAACAGTAAAAATTCGCCAAAAACACATGTAAAGTTCTTTGAAATTGAAATGGCAGAGTGAACAAATCAGTGACTGACGCGGCGTCGCTGCTACCAATGAGGCAAAGAAAAGTGAATTTCGCTCAAAAACTCTTCGAAAAAGTGTGGTTGGAGAGCAGAAGTTTCAATTGAATTTTGAAAGGTTTGCATAAGCCCCAAAACGGCAGCCGAAATGCAGTGAAGCGATACAGAGACAAACCAAGCAGACGCATGCACACACACACATACGCTGATAACTGTTGTTGCTACACATGTGTGGGTTTGCTGGTGTTGAGTTAAATCGCACTTGTCGGCGTAAATGCGGGTTTATAAGTCAGTTTAATGTCAAACTTTGAACAGCAGTTATTGGTATAGCGCCTAAAAGACGACTATAGCCTTGAAAGTTTCGACAGATAAGTGAAAAACTTAAGTTTTTGGTCTTATTTGTGTGGGTATGTGACTCTTTTGTTACATACGCTTGCTGCAGGCTGTTTAACCCTTCAGCTTGTTAGCGTTTTTTTTTATCGTTTTTTTGTTCAAAAATTATTTTTTTTTTGCCTTTTTCTTTATTTGAAGAGCTTACAGCTGTTCTACAGGAATTATGGTCAGAAGAAAACAATTTATTTTTTAGGCAAATAGTACACGGGCGATTGTACAAAAAAAGGTTTGCTGCTTACATACACATACACGCGCACTAATAACGGTGTATAAATGTAAAATGACATGTGTACTGGTTGGAACAAATTTCTCTGCTTAACTCCACCCTTATTTATTTGCTTTATATTTCTCTGGATTTTTTTAGCTTGAAAAAATTGCTGACATTTCCTTTTCGTTTTCAAAGTAAAGTAAAATCAAACTTAAAAAAAGAATTTATTGAATTTTCGGTACAAATTCGACCATGTGTTAATCATACGCCGTGGTTTACGCAAAATTGATTTAATTTTTCTTCTATCCAAATGTGGAATAGAGCCTACCTTTTTTGGCGTACTTTGTAGTTTTTTTAAATGCTCCCAGCCAGGTTGATCCACCCCTTTTCGTACCCTCAGCCAATTTGAGACTGTCCATTTGAAAGCTGTGCAGCTGAATACTCAGCTGAAGAGTCAGTTCTTAGCTAGATACGCCCCCACTGCAACCGCGAACTCTTACCAGCTCGCCTCTGGCTTCGATGGGTTACTGTAATATCTATTATCAGTCGGGTTCTGAAGGCAACATTTGCCTACTATTGATATAACGTGTATTTTTAATAGTCGTAACTCACCAATCAATTCAAAGTTGGTCATGCTGCTATTCACTAATATAACCCGTAGGTACAACATGAGATGTCTCAAAAGAAGTCTCACGCACTTGAATATCGACTAAGTCATTGTTTTCACGTATTTGGGATCATGAACTGACTCCTTTTTGTTTTACTGAATATTCTTCTTGTCTTTTACTGATAAATTTCATAATTCCTCCGTCTGATTTAAAGGTAAATCTACGTTCCCGATTTCAGCCGTCATCGCAAGTTCTGTCGAGTTGCCAAGTTCTGTCATTTTCCCAAGATCTGTCGACTTCACATGTTTTGTCGACTCCCCAAGTTCTGTCGACTTCCCAAGCTCTACCGACTTTCCAAGTTTTGTTGACTTCCTAAGTTCTGTCGACTTCCCAAGTAAATCTACGTTCCCAAGTTCTGCCGTCATCGCAAGTTCTGTCGACTTGCCAAGTTCTGTCATTTTCCCAAGATCTGTCAACTTCACATGTTTTGTCGACTCCCCAAGTTCTGTCGACTTCCCAAGTTCTACCGACTTTCCAAGTTTTGTTGACTTCCTAAGTTCTGTCGACATTACAAGTTCAGTCGTCTTTCTAAGTTCTTTCGACTTCCTAAGTTGAACGGATACAACTTTACTTAGTTGCAACACTGTTATATAATTAAAACATAAATTTCCGTCATTTTTTCGCAAATGCTTAAAACACTCTCGTACAATTGGGGTCTTCTGACACCTCATAAAATAATATTTAACATAAAGCGACTTTGTAGTCGCATGCTGCATGTGTCGCAGGAGTCCATACAAAATGTACTGTCTATATACATACTATATACGAATGGTAAGTACTCTCAGCGCTTGCAACGAATTTCATAAAGAAAAAATGTCGGAAATGACTTTTTAAAGGAATGTAGTGATTGAAATATTTTCATTTGTGCCGAAGTATAGTATGTGTAGACTAAATTCTTATGGTATATGAATACCAATTACATATAGATGTGTGTTATTTTTTTTTTGATTTTTCTTCGAGCTGCTCTGTGTGCAGACAATTTTATGCAATTAAGGAAATAATATTGCTCAAGACTTCCCAGTTTATTTTTAATAACACGTGTGGCTCTCACATGAGGTTGCTGCTGCATTAGATCTATGTTAGAAAAGCAAGCATACAGAGCCAAAATGCAAATAGAATGAGAGTGATTGTGTTGCTCTGTCGTAGTTGAGTCGACCGATGGATCAGTGTTGATCATCAACCAGCACTTGTGAGATTGCAAAAACATTTTGTCCCAGAATGGAAGACAAAAAGTCCATGAAAATACTGCTCCTAGCAAGGCTCAACTCCCAATGATATGTGTCCTAACTATTTACTGTTCCATTGACACTCCTGCGATGAAAATCTCGGTGCCATACTTTTTGCGAACCCGGCAAATTGGCTGGAGTTGATGTTATTCAGTTCAATAAATATGTGGCTGGCTCCAGGCGCTTTGTAAATATATGATGGCCTTTTTAATCCATCTTTAGGAGTTCTAGGCATCACAACTGACTATCGTCTCTACCAGTAAAAGTGGGATTATTCGTGGTCATTTCTGAGATCAACCTGTTTAGCTAACCTAACCTGCAGTGGAAGTTGTCTGAAAAATGATAAGGTGGAATAGTCTCCATAATTTCTTTTTGAATACGTTTTTTTTCACTATGGCTTTCGGAAGTTTGAGATATGAATAATTTGATTTTAAATTCGTACTACCACAACTATTTTAATGATAAAGCTTTCATTTCCATATATTTTTATACTCAAGGCTCCCAATATCAATAACCAAACACTATGTTTAAATCCTCAAAGGCTTCTAGTGTAAAAGCTCTGCTGGACGGCATTTTCAATAATTTCTAGTTCAACAAAAATAGCATTTTGAGTTATTTCCCACCGGAGAGCAGCAAGCAAATTTGTCCAAACGCGCTCAAGCGCATTTTCAGCTTTTCGAAAAGCAAATGCTTTATATGTGAAAGCATGTCAATATCACTAAATTGTCTGTCTACATTTATTTATACACGAATATTACTAAATTGGGCGGCTATTGCCAGCTTATGCCGCGCCACAATGCGCTGTTACTCATTTTTATTGGTATTTTTTCAGTTTGCTAGCTGTTGACGCTTTCATAGCCGTTGTCGCGCCCACCCAACACCAAAATGACAACGAAAACCTTTAAAAGTAAAATTAATAAAGTTCGAAAGCATAAAAAAAATTCCAAAAAAAAAAAAGTTTTAAAACATATGACTATCAAAACCCCAAAACTGTAGGAGAGTGTGTGTGAAGTAGAAATTTTGAAAAACGAGACCAACAAATTCCCCATAAAAAATATATAAATTTTCATGCATTTTTTATTTCGTCCACGCACGCGGCATGTAGCCGCCGACAGCCACACCGCGACCGCCACTTGCTGCGATAAATCAAAAAAATGTGGCGGCGCTGGAGCACACGAAAGCACATCTGTGTGTGTGTCGATGAGCGCGCCAGCTTTGCCTAAATGTGGCGTTATACTAACACACATACACACACATGCATAAATATATTTACATATGCATATGTATCTATCTAAAGCCTATCCAACTATACTTCTAGTTGTTGTTATTTGCAATTGTTTATTGTTGCTGCAGCTGTTGCATGCACTGCCGTGGCGCCCGCAATCACTGCTGCATATGTGGCTGCATGCATGTATTTGTCTGATTTTTATTTTTATGACGTTCTTTATGCTTTTATTAAGCGTTATTTCATGCATTTATTCTTTGCTTGGCTTGAATTTCAATTTTTGATTTTACTCCATTGTTGTTGTTTCCCTGCTTTTTGTTGTTATTATTATTTATACTGTAAATAAATTCTAACACATTGTTGTCCATCGTTGACTGCCGCTTAATGTGAGCAATTAAAATATTAGCCCCAAGCACCTTAGCGACTCGCTGCCCCAGGTTGGCCGCGTGCTAAGCCGCAAAGGCGTGTGTTCGACAGCGAAAAAGTTACAACAGTGCCAGGGGCTGCTATGAAAATGTGGGCCGCACGAAACATAAATGGTTTGATATTAGCGACAAATGGTGAAAATAAAATATAGACACCGACAGACAGATATATGCTATATTTATGCTGATGCAGTAGACCTTTGTTGCTATAGAAGATTTCTTACTTGAAGTTCAAATGTTGGAAAAATCATTAAAAAACATATTTATTTGATTGACTCTATTTCAGTAACTGTGAAAATTAGTGCCGAAGTTTTGCTCAAAGGCCGCATCTACAGCCTCCGTTATTTTTAAGCGACAATGGAGTTCATACCTATGTATGTTGACCTATACTGGCCCACGCATATATATCATATTTCTTTTAATATTTTAATTGCTGCCAATAAATTTCTTTTGGTGGTTTTTACGTTTTCCTTCTAACAGACTGTTGTAGGTATTATTATTGCGAGAGATTTACTTCAGAATATTAATGAGCTCTTAATTTTAAGGTTACCTAAGTGAATAAATTATTACTAGTCCGATCCCAAGACAGATCACACTTGGACAGCTTAGAACGTCGGTTCGCCTAACAACTACTATATATGTACTGTATCATAAAACCTTTACAAATCGACAAAGCGCTTTGAGTCTATCACAAATTTGTAGAGACGGCTAATACCAGTTTCGGCTTTGTCTTTTGATGCGCCGGAAGCAAGACTACCGAGTTGTTTCAGCCTTAGTTGTGCTAAGGATGAACAATGGAGCAGAAATTTTATTCTTCTCCATACAACTTTGACAACTTGCGTCTGTTAAGATTTCTTTCCGTTGGAAACCTATCGGACAGTGCCCAGTGGGAACTCTTACGATTGTGGCAAGATGAACTTTGCTCTTGTCCAATAGTTCAGTAGAACTCCAAGGTTCTACTCTAAGGCAAAAACTTTCCAATATCAACCAAGATTTAACACTTCTCTTTGCACTTTATTTGAGTTCTAAGTTCAACACAAAATAGTTTGCTGTTTATTTATACCAGTTTGCTTGTTCGATTCGCTTCTCTCCAATTTTGACGAATGGAAAACAGTTATCTCATTCAAAACTATAAATGCAATGTTGCCAATTTTCTCAACCAAACATTGAGATATAAATGCATTCTCCCCTTTTTCTCATGAACTCTGAACTAACGAGGACGTTCTCTCCTTCTGTCCTTATATGCATAAGCCACCTTATCAGCTTTTTTTCTTATACCCCATGAATTCTAGCTTAGCTGTACAAATTATTGCGAAATATAAAGGTTAGGCTTAAAAAATTTGTGTAGGATAAGACCCTATCTTTTGTGGATTTTATCTTTGAGACATAGATACATTCCACATATATTAACATAAATTCCTTCGAACTGCTAAGATCTTTAAATAAAAGGAAAGTTAAGTTCGACTTTCCTAATCGTACAATAAAGTATTGTCTCATAACGCACCTGGTTCTCTTAAAGACCCTTTGTGATTCCACAGATACTAAAGTCCCCGAACTCTATTGGCTCCTTTCAGAACCACTTTGTGCTTCTGAAAGTTTTATCTGTGTAACCTCCGAGACGTCGTCAATCGATAGTTCCGATTGTTTTCCTATATAAAGCATTACAAACGCATCGAAGGTGTTTGATAGTATCCTCCTCAATAGACATTATAAAGCCTTCTTGTCTATAAGTATGTCTACTTAATTGAAACGTATCTGTTAGTACTCCTACTAGAGTTTCGATATCATGCCTATTCAATTTTAATAGTCGGCATATGCTGCCCATATTCCAATCTCCCATTGTCTGCCTGCTTGTTGAGCTAGTCAGGGATTAATTTCAGAGAAAGTCAGTTCAATTTATAACATTTATGTAGGAAGGCTTGACTACTTTTGCCATTTTAATCTTCCAATTGCTCGACCTTAGCGCGATTTTTTCAGACTAGTCGTCAAGACTTCAGACTAATCAAAATTAGCGCTCTTTAATGTTATACCATAAATTGGATTCTGAGATGATGTTTGGTGTCAGAGAGCTTGTCTCCTCAAGAAGCTATAAATTTATTCTCTACGAGAGACTACTGTTTAAACAACGTAAAGCAAAGACTGTAGTTATCACGCAGTCTCTGAGTAAACTGGAAAAAGTCTCACCGTTTGATAACGTACCCATTTTATGACCGCTAGTGTCTTTAAGACTTTACAATTTTACATTGCTTTTCTGTCGCAGATGAAGTGTAGGAAACTCCAAACGTCTGCACATCACTTACATCGTCTAAAGTGGAAAAAGTTGTTTGTACAAAGTCAATAACAAATAAACATTTGCGTTAACATCGCCGCGCCGGTACACGCCTCTTACCGTGCTTGTTTGTTTTTTGTTGTTGTATTGTAGTTTTCTCCAATTTTTTTTTAATGTGATTGCGGTTGGTCGCTCGTAAAATTTGCTGCTCATTTTAGTGCATTTTTCTGTGGTGTTGCGTTCGATGCTTGCACCAGTTGATATGAATTGTTGAAATTTTTTATTGCGCTTAAATATTTTGTAGTGCTTTGGTTTTCGAATACTAACGCAATTTTAAATGCTCTTGATGGCTTTTGGTTGTTTGTGGTCTTTTATAGGTGTGTTGTCGCTGTTGTTGTTGCAGTTTTATGTTGCGTGCAACAATGCATGTTTTATGAGTTGGCAAAGCTCTGAATAATTCTTCTCTTCAGATTGAAGATTCTTAATGATGTTGTGGTCGAAAGAGTGCCTTCATCGCAAAGTTAGTGTGGTTCTCTCTTTTTTTAAAAAGGTTCAAAACTTGGATATCTGATTTCAACGACTTCTTTGTCTTTAGCCAGAGAAAGGAGGTACTTGAACTGCTTCAAAAACGACTGAATGAAGTGGAACTGAAATTTCAATGAGGCTCTGCTGTAAGATCATCGACGTATAGTTTCATATTATATCTATGCACAGTTCTGTATGAAGAATTCTGTAAGGAATCGAGACTCGGATTTCTGCATTAAGTGCAAGGATGGAACATAAGTTTAACACGTTGAAAGCTGGTTCCAAGAACTGCGTATTCTTGAAGTATGAGGACCCCCAGACGATCCATCGTGACACGGACTAGGTTCAGCGAATCGAAACTCGGAGATCTCACTAATATTAGTCTAGTTTGGTGTGATGGCTGACGCAAAGATCGCACTTGGACTACTATATTCGGTCCTTTGTGATGCCATAAAAATAGAACTACTGTAATTCGAACTTATAAGTCTGAAAACCAATTTGCGGTCAATAAAAATTTGTACTCAAAGTAATAAAGACACACAAGAAGGAAGTGTTGAGGTGTTTCCAACTCGTTTTGCTCCATATGGCTTCTGCAGCTGGCGTCCGGTAAGATTCTCAACCTTACAACAAGAATGTCGATATGGCAATTTTTTGTCAAAACTACCCCAATTAGGGAGAAGCTAGACTTTCTGAGTTCAAAGAGCTCACTGCATCGCTTACGATCGATTTTGGACCAAGTGGATCTTGCGACAGCGCATGAACCAATGTTACTCCAGCGCCGATCAAGTTTGCGCGAAGCTCAGCTATCCAGTAGTAGAACACCCGGAGATATTTTGGAATTAGTTTCCATTCTGCTGACAGCAGCTAGGGTACTTTTCCCTGTCAGCTCTTCAGCTTTACAGTTGCCTGCGACTCCGCTGTGGCCTAGCATCCAAACTAGTCTTATTGCAAAGTGCATCTTTTACCACCTTTGAATCCACGATTAGTGAGCAAGGTTAGTGGGCTCAAAGGTAATATCGCCACCCTGCTTCTTCTCTGAAGGAGGATACACTCCAAAGCAATAAATCTACCTTGGCTTGAAAAACATTGCATTGATCAATGAGTCTGAAACTAAAGTTGATAGAGAGTTTCTCAAAAATATACAACTCCAGCAACCCAGAATTGTATTAAGTTCAAGGAAACTTGAGCTATAATCATCGAATTTTGTGAAATGAAGTGGACTTCGCGGATGAAGAATTCACAGGCTTATTGCGGTCTACCATATTGATCAGCAATACGACAATCTAGGTGCTTTCTTTGTAATTGTAATGCCAAACTGTAAGCATTCCATCAAGAATTTTTTTGATTTTGATTTTAACCCCTTTTTCCTGCAAAACATCAAACCGTTAAGTGCTTTCGGCAATAGTCAATAACTATTTGGCACGAAATTCGCTGTCTTCTCGCCACTCCTTCACACCCTGATGTCAGTGATTTCTACGATTTCCCTACTTTCTCACCGGCTTTCACCGAAATGCATTTATTGCATTACAGCGACAAAGCGATTCTTTTATTTGCCAAAAAAACAGAGAAACGAACGAAAACGGATTTTATACAACGAAAAAGTGGCAGCAACAACAACATAAACAATTGCAACAAGCGAAAAATACATACTTTTCAAATAAAATCGAATGAACGCGCTGCGCGGCACGAAAGACAAAGAAGTCAGATGCAAAACGCCAAGGCGCGCAACAACAACAACAACGACATTAAAATAAAAGCGAAGAAATTACTGAAGTAAAATACATTGCAATTTATTGTCAACAAGTTTTGCACCGGCGAAAAGTGCAAATTCATGTTCCGTTGACAATTTCACATAACTTGCCACAGCGGCAGCAGCGCGACATTGCCGCGACCAACGACGCGCGGTGGGTGCCAACGGTAAGCGCAGGCGAAGGAGGTGCAACCAGCGAACCGTAGCGCGCCAAAGACACTTTCGCAATGACAAACCCGCCGCCGCCGCTGATGATGATGATGACAGTTGCGCCACCGCCATCGTTGACTGCGCCGCCACCATCGCCGCGGCCAACACTCGCCCAGCCAGTCAGCCAGCAATGCGCCTCGATTCGATTGTTAACGTCTGCAATGCAAATGTAATTTATTAAATTTGATCTGCTATTTCCGTAATCTGCGCCGCCCGCGCCAGCCCAAGCGCCGGCTTATGCGCTTCCTCTGGCTGATGAAACATTGTTGCAGCGCGCCTTTGTTGCCAGTGTGGCGGAGACGTGAGACAAATGATGTGTGCGCGTTTGTATGTGCTTATATTCATGTATTGGCGGCGGGGCCTCAAATGTTGCCAGCGAAAGACGAAAATATGAAATAAGTGAAAATCTCATTTATAAAACAAAACGCAGGGTTGCATTGCGCTATTGAGAAATGTGTAAATTTTTATTGGAAAATTGTGTATCGGAAATGAAGTTTAATGCAATGACAAAAGCACTTTGTCGGCACCACTTTGCCGTGAAATGCAAACATAACGGCATAATAGGGCAGACAGCTGCGTAACGGTATAAAATATTATTCGCGCATAATTTTACAGACTTGCAACGCATCGTGGTTTGGGTGGACAACTGAACTTACAGAGCTTTTGACTTTAGTTGCAGAGGCAAAGTTCCTTAAGTTCCTGAAGATTTTTTTTAAATTTTAAGCAATTTCAAAATAACTGTTGATTAGGGTCTGTTCGATAATGACAACCAAGATGATAACAAGGACACTTCAAAGAAGCTTGCGAATCTTGCTAAGGAAGACGCTCGGAAGACGAAATGCCGGAGTATATTTGAAAGAATTATCGGAGTCGAAACGCTGCTGCTAAACTTTGGGCTCTATAAGCCTCTTTTAAGGTCTCCTTAAGGCTGCTCAATGTAGATTTAATTATAGAACTTTGGTCTGAAAGTCTCTTTACGGCTGTTCATTACAGATTTAATTATAAGACTTTGGTTTGAGAGTCTATATAACGCTGAATGCCTTTTTAAGGCTGATCCATAAAGATTTATTTATAGAAATTCGGTCTCAGAATCACTTTTTGTGTTTTCATTGTTCAATATAGATTGAATTTTGGTCTGAGAGCCTCTTTAAGACTAATCAATCTATCAAATCAAATTCCTTTCAAAATCAGCGGCCTGAACCGAGCATTGTATTCCCTTTATAGTCATATACAGGACTCTCTCTAAATGGCTCTCAAACTTTCGTTAGATGTTTAACAAAGCCTCTGCTAACTTTTAAGCTTTGTGTCTTAATATTTTTCCAGAAGCAGCGGACCTTGCATGTTAGCCTTTAAACATAGGAGAAACTTGAATGCGGATTTGTATTGTGCTAGACATACTCTCGGAGAGTTTCCATCCTTTGCAAAGTGATGACTGTTCTTAGAGAGGAGTGCTAAAACCAGTCGGCACTGATTTCAGTTTCCGCTGAGTAGAATAGCGGGCAGCTGAGTGGTTCTTACGACAATAACACTTCGAAAATATTCAGACTCAGGCATCCACCACATTAAATCAATCAGATCTGACGGCTGAGGTCCTGACAATACTTTGCTTTAACGATACAACACTTCGTCAAATCAAACAGATGGGAAGTTTGAAAAGTTCGAGGCTCTGTTTAGACATCTGAATCGTTAAATTATACTCCCCAATTATCGATAAGGCTTGAATTAACTATTTTGTGTAGACCGCAACGATCAAGCTCTCGCTTTCGACGACTCAAACTTTCTTTTAGATGCCATATATAGAAAAACATTTTACACAGTCATCACCGAGGGATAAAAATGGAAATAATGTGCCGTATTCTTATAAAAGAGACGAAGCTCTGTCGAGCTTTTGGAACTGGTGGCCGAAATAGGTGGAGACAATATTTTCATCAAAACATTCTCTGAAAATTTTCGAGAAGATATCTTTGCTGGATATACCTACGGGAGGCTATTTTTCAAAACTCCAGGATCGGGATTCTTCTCAAATCAAGTTGGAATGAGACCTTTTCCCCCTCATATAAACGTCTTTTCGTCATTATGATCTTGCCATATTTTTGTAATGACAACTTCGAAGTAACGTGGATGCAACCACAACTGATTTAAATTTAAATGAATCCCTTTCCTATGGTTGGGAAGTATAAATGAATGAATAACAAACTGAGTCACACTCTAAATTCCGAAAATTAGGTCAACTCACTGCGCATCCAGTAAAAAGTCTATATCACACGCTTCATTCACACATCAGCGTTGAATTGTAGAGGCTTCTCCGCTGCCTGCTTTATTGCACCACAATAGCTATTCAAATGAATAAAGAAAATTCTTGAAAATATTGTTTCCATTGACACACTACCAAAAACAATGCAGATATAGACATACAAATCTACACAGAACCGTCGTCGTTGAATGAAAATCTCGGCCGCGCAATGAAGTTGCAATCTGGACGGATGCTAATGAATAGCGTTCTCAACTCTTTCAACACTTTCAGCGCGAGTATCATAAACACACAGATGATTATGTTATTTTTTATTGGACATTTGTAAATAAACTTATGGTTATATTTGTTTGTTTCTAGAGTATTATTAGAAACTTTTTGTCTGCTAGGGCAACTAACGGTTTAGCAAGAACAAGAAATGGCGCAAGACTGCTACACAGATGCTCTAAACGTCAAGTGTTTTTGTGATGGGCTGGCGTGACAAAAGGGCAAAGTCACTGGAGTAGGCAGGCAATAGGTGGCAAACTGTAAGAAATTATGTGCTGTGGATATGCACATTAGGGTGGGACTTAAATGTGAGAGGCTGGTGAGAAATCGCATGTATCGCCCAAGAATTTTAAACCCAAAAGTCTCTCCTCTTTTTAAAAAGCCTAGAGTGATGGATTGATCTGCATATAAGTTGTAGTATCCCAAAAAAACGAACTTTCTAGCACACATCATAACTATTGCGAAGGTAGGTAAGTGGACACAGCCATACATACTCTTGTTTCCTGGCTCGAGAGGACCACAATGAACAAAGAGTTTGCTGTGGCGACCATCCTCGTTATCGAGGGAGTATTCTGCCGGAAGCGGTCGTTACAGCTTTGAATAGGTTTGAGGTTGAACAGAACATTAAGTATCTCATCCTCAATTTTTTTTTGCGGAAGAACGATCGTGAAGGAAAGGCACAGTGCGCAGGGGCATCCCACATAATGGAGTTCTCTCGCCACTCCAAAAAAAAAGGAGTGTCGTCTGCCGGGTGATTGTCTACGCAGACGATGTAGCTCTTATGGTTGTGGTCATTGGAATATCGTGAACTCAAGGATACCTTAGTATCAGAAGCAAAGTGGCTGAAAAGGGCGTCTCCATAAATCCTAGCAGGACCGTACTGGTCTTATTCACTAGGAATTATTAATCACAGGAGGCGTAAAGGAATGGGAGTTTTGTGGCTCATTACTGAACTGTTGGACCACACTTGGACCACAGACTACCAGCAACTGCACAGACGCAAAGTCTTTCTATTCCAGGATAAAACGCAGAATATTTCAGAGCACCAAGCGCAAAAACAGCATTCGGGTTTTTCGACCCATCCTAATCTATACATATAAACACGTAAATCTCTTTCAGGTCACTTTTTATGTGCCATTAATTTTCCTCACACATTTTTGTTTGCGGTTTTTATGAAAACTTCAACAAATTTACAAGCTGCCATAAGAAATACTATTTTCATTGTAAATTTATTATTTTTATTGGATTAATTTTTCATGCCGCAAATTTGAAACAGTCAAATGTCATTGAGCTGGTGCTGCGCGGCTGCAACGTACACAATTTTTATGTGTTGAAAATTTATGCTAATTTATTTTACAAGCATTAGTCTGCTACTAAATTGCTGCTGAACGCTTTAATCGAAAACTATGACAACTTGTTGTTGCTATTACGTAAGTATTAAGTAAGTATATGCGCCTAATGCTATCGAGCCACATGCGGTGGCATTAGGTTGTAACGGATTACCTGTGTTAAAGGTTGCGCTTTTGTGCTCAAATAAAAAAAATTATTACTAATAATTTTTCTTTGTTTATAATTTACTAGTGTGTGCTTTGCGCGCCATTAAATAATAAATTAGCTAACAAATAGTTGAGAAATCAATACGCGCCACAAGTTATGAAATATTTGGCTTATGATTTTTATGATTTTTCATGGGCAAAATGTCAAACGAAATTGGTGGCTCATTTATTTTGCCTTATCCAACGAGTTAATGCCATGCAGCATCATTTATTTTAAATTAGAAAAAATTAATAATAAAAATTGTATTGAATGGATTTCCAGCGAACTTCGGGCAGACAATAAGTGCGTGGCTATTTGGCAGACGAGTATGGATTTTGTTGTATGACAAGCTGCGTAGTCTGAAATCGATATTCTTAATCTGAGTCAATGTCAGTGCTGTGACAATAGACAATGTCGCATTGCGGGCAGAGTTGCCAGCGCTGACTAAAATTATAATAAAATGGGTATAAAGCTGAAGCCGCTCGACCTTCCCGAACGACATCGCCTCGCTCTTTAAGCTTTCGAAAAATTTGAAGAAAATCCGACGTTTTCGAGACAAATTTTGTTCAGCGATGAGCCTATTTCTGGCTCTGTGGGTACTTAAACAAAGAAAATTGCCGCATTTGGGACGAAGAGCAACCTAAGAAATTCAAAAGCTGGCAATTCGTTCTGAAAATGCAATGCTTTGGTGTGATTTGTAGGCCGGTAGAATCATCGGTCCATATTTCTTCATAAATGATACCGACCGTTATCGCGGCATTATAACCGACTATTTGAAGCCTGAGATTGAAGCTCGTGATTTCGGTGACATTTGGTTTCAACAGTCTATTGTCCACCAAGATCACTCGTTAAACTTTTTCCTGTGGTGATGTATTGATTCTAAAGTCTATGCGGACGATCCTGCTTCAATTAAGGCCTTGGAGCAAAATATCACGCCTTTCATTCGCCAGTTACCAATCGAAATGCTCGATCGAGTCATCGAGAGTTGGACTCAGCAGATGGATCATCTGAGACGTATTCGTGGCCAACATTTGGAAAAGACGATCTTCGAAAAACATGTCAAAAAATGGGCTTTCGAGTCATAATAAATATTCCCCATTAAATTTGAAGTTTCTGTGTTTCTTTCCTTGAAAAAGTAGGAAACCTCGAAATGGATCACCCTTCACAAAAGTAGAGCAAGAGGTAGATCTCACAGTTTGCCATCTTAAGATTTTAGAAGTTTGGTTTCCGGGTCAACGAACTTATGTTTACGGCCAGAATCACTCTGGCCAATTGATAAGCAAAGTCCACTCTCGAAAAACAAAAACCAAATTTTACAAGTCTTTCAATATTCCCGTCTTGCTATATGAAGCGAAGTCATGGACGTCATCTGAAGAGTGGGCCTTAGGAGAGTTCCGGATAAAAGTTTTTCGTATCTTTTGTGGTCCTTTATGCTTTCCAAATGGCGAGTACCGCAGTCCATAGAACGATCATCTGTACGAGACATTGGCATATGTTGTTCAGGGAATCAAGAGACATCGGCTCCGCTGGCTTAGTCGCCTTGTCCGGATGTAGAGGGACTTTTCAGCTCTGAAAGTATTCGATGAAGTACCTGTCGGTGGAAGCACAGGAAGAAGTGAGAAACTGGGAGGAGGACCTGGCTGCACTTGTTGTCTTGAATTGGCCACAAACTCGGCTATAACCGTATAACCGCGGTGTCTATGTCAGTAAAGAAGAAGATAAGCGGCAATTAAAGGGTAGTCGGATTATGCAGAACTCTCATTTTTAATAAATATAGAAGGAATTAGTTCGTGCTGAGGATTAATGGAAACAAATAAAAAACTAGAAATAAATTCTTCTTTATCGAAGAGCTCGAAGCTGAAACCACCTAAATCTTTAGATCCGATTGAGTACCAAATCTTCTTTCCGCAATTTGACTGAATGTGAAACCTTGCTTTTATCTCAAACACAGCTGGCAACCCTAACCATCGGCAACTATGCAACAAAATCACTCATTAGCTCATATTTATTGATAAAAAGCTCGTTTGTCTAGCTTTCGCATTCACAACGGCACTCGTATTACCCAACAACTTTGTCGGTATGCGCGCCGTCAGCACCGGAGCTGTCTAGCGTGCGCTGATAATGGAAACATTAATATTATTGCCTGTGTGGCGGCTGCGCATCTTCCGCGCCGTCAACAGCTGCCACATGGCTCGGCGCGCCAGCAGTCTTTTCCAGCTCACTCGCTGCGCATCATTTATGAATGCTTTTAGTGATTTTTATTGTTTTCATTTCACGTACTTTTCGATATCGACAAAAATTGCTGACAATTTATAATTGAGTTGCCTTTGCATGGCCGCTGCGCAACCATTGGCTTTAGCGGACTCGCCGATAGATGGATTTTTAACAGCCTTGATTTTGGTAATAGAATCACCACTGGCAGGCAGACGGGCGGCGGGACGGTGGTGATGCGCCAAATGTGAGTGAAACCGAAGCTCCAATATGAAGGCAGTCAAGCCTGGTGGCGAAGTATCGCTGGCTTGGTCGTAATATAAAGGCATAAAACCATTAAAATCGTTAATATTTTTTAAGGTTTGTATTTTATTACTGTTATTATGAAAAAATTATGTCTTTGCTGGTATTTCCATCAAATAAAAAACTACAAAGAAATATGATAGATTTGATTGTGCTTGAGTTGCTCATTCAGCTGCTTGTCCGGCTGCTCGTCCTGATATCGAACAGTTTTTATGGCCGTTAGTTGAACCTGTTAGTTTGATGCTGTCAAAGTGAATGTCACCGTTGGTGTTTCTTCTCTTTTTTACTGATTTTATTATAGTCTTTTGCTGTGTGTTGGTGTGTCTCCAATTTGATATATGGCTTTCACCGAAAAATTTGTTAACGAATCGGTAATTGGAGTTAACAAGACGCTACGGTTTTATGCTGTGCAGACATAACATTAGCACATGAGCATAACCGTTTACCATGCTTTTCGGGAATAATCAATTTTTTTAATCGGCTATAAACTCAAGTGTGTTTTTGTGCTAATGGTTTAGTCATGTTGATTTTCGGTGATTTCAGGCTAATAAAAATAAAAATAAAATTTGGAAATCGAAAATGTCTTATGCTACTAAATTTAAGATTTACAATTCAGTTAATATAATAATTATTGAAATCTTCTGTCGCTTGCGCCATTATAAAGGAATCTTAATTGCCTACAAATTAAGGCAAGCACTTTGGACGGTTTATTGTCCGCCTTTCTTTAAAGTGGACTTAGAAAGTTTATATTATCTCCACTACCATACAAATTTCATTCTATGTCAATCAAAAAGATTACAGACTTCAATTTTTAAGCCGACAAAGCCTTTTTTATAGTAGAGGAAAGCATCGAAAGCCGGAGTGCGGAACTTTAATCCGCTAAACCTAATCTACTCCTAACTCAGGACTCAAAAAGACATATTCTGCCTTCAGTCAGTTGATACTGAAATACTGAAGACCGCCTCAATTTTTAAGCTTTTTAGACCCACAGCCCTTCATAATAAATATTTGAAGTATTTTCAGCTCACACTTTTGAGATTGCCTGGCTCTATTTGCCTGAGAAAAGATCTCTGATCGCATACTTCTGGAACCATTTTGAGAATATTACATCTGAGGCTTGACCCAAGCATTAAAATTGAATTCATAACGTTACTTTCAGATTTTTCCGAAATCGATACAGCGATTTTTTTCCTCCTATTGGAGTCTCCTCCCAAGATCTGCTTTTTGGGCGGACCACCTTTTTGATTTTGCCGGATTCTATAGCAGTTCCTGGAGTGGACAGAATCTCCGACATTTCCTGATTGGTTACACCTCCTTCTTGCGCTTTCAGGAATCGAAATCATTTCCTGTTAACTCAAGGACTGCCCATCTTCATTTTGTCCCTAGTTCTTTCGTTTAGACGAACCAACTTTCTGATTTTGTCAGAATCGAAATAAGCTCCTAAGCTAGACATTCCCTTCCGACTTCTCTTTGTTCCTAGATCTTCCACTTAGGAGCAGCTCCTTTCTGATTTTTCCGGCATCGATGTCAGTTCCTTGAGTAGACAGTCTCTTCGACTCTTTTTTTTTTTGATGTTAGATCTTCTTCTTAGACGCAGCTTCATTCTGGATTTTGTTGAATTTATAGCAGTTCCTTCATTTGATAGTCTCTCAGACTTTTCACTGCCTCCAGATCTGCTGTTTAGACGCACCTCCTTTCTCATTTTTCCGCGAGGGAAATCAGTTTATTTATTCAACAGTTCCTCCGACCTTTTTTTGTCCCTAAATATTCTGTTTAGATATCAGTTCGTCGAGAAGATAGTCTCTCCGGCTTCTGGTTATACCCAGTCCTGCTTATTTCCACCTACTACCTGATTTTTCCGAAATCGATATCAGTTCTTTAAGTAGACCGTATTCCTGACTTCTTTCTGATAAATTTCTTTAGAACCCAGGCTTTCCGACTTCTTGTAGCCCATAGATCTTATGTTTAGACTGACCTCCTTTCACATTTTTTATAATTATTGTTTAATGTGCTTCTAACGAGTCTTCAGACACTGAGCCACAACATTAAAGCCTTTCTAACAACCTTATAAGTTCTCTCTATTTTCTATTTTATTTCCAAAACCTCGTTGAGACAATATAAAGATTTGAAAGCACATGAATTGCAGTCAATAAACTGCAAACTTAACTCGCTGTCGTCTTTAAAAGCTTAACTAGACTGCGCTTCGAAATGCAAATAAGTGACCAATTGTGACGAATTCACAATGACTCAGTCCGCTGCGGAGTGCAGCCGTCATAAAGATATGTTTTAACACTTAGTATTTAAATTCCGCAATACAAATACAGATACCGCTGTATGCGCTGCACGGCTGCCCTACCTGTGACCTTCAAGCCATAGAACTCAATGCACTTTGACCGTTTTAACTGGCGAAATCTTTTGACTCCTGCCGTGTGGAAACCAATTGGTTGCACCTTTCCCAAACTTTCTCTTTCGGCTGCAATTCGCATTGTTGCAGTTCTATTTGTACAAGCAAGCGGCACATCTACTCTTCCTTCTAAGCCAGGCTTAAGCAAATAGAAGTTTAGGAGTCTTCGCGCATGTTGAATACAACAACAGGCACTACAACAAAATTTGAAATGTAGAAAAAGTAAATAAATTTAATTTTAATTCGATTGGGAGAGGGTTCACAACCACAACCGACAAAATATGCCAGCAACCGCAAGA
This sequence comes from Bactrocera zonata, assembly GCA_037783105.1. NCBI lineage: Eukaryota > Metazoa > Arthropoda > Insecta > Diptera > Tephritidae > Bactrocera > Bactrocera zonata. Next base: position 714,377 of record JBAWJQ010000248.1, on the reverse strand, counting down.
TCCAATAAACTGGCGCACCAAGTAATATGGAGAGAGGATGGGGTGAGGCAGCGTGGGTTGGTTGGCGGCTAAAACAGAGCACAGAAGTATCTACATTGCTGCTGCTGAGAAGTTTGTTGGCTATCGAACGCGCCGCATGCTGTGGCGATTGGCCAAGAAGCAGCTAGGCCGAGGCGGTGCGTGGCAGACCAGCTGACCGAGGAGGCTAACTGGGTGCTGCGGAATGTGCGTAGCGTTCGAAAATGAATTATTATTGATAAACCAAAAGTTTTTAGTACACACGGCAAAGCTGGCAAGTTATCAAGCTGAGGCGAGGTACAAGGAACGAAATCAAGAAGATTCAAGTTGACCGGCAGGCCGACAGCACAACAGACCAAACGCCCGACAACTCGTTGTAAACGCGGCAGATCGCCAGCCCTGCAGTCACCCAACCAACTGGACAACAATAACAATAAGCGCCTGCAATATGCCAAGAAATGAGTGAGACCAAGACCCAGTCCAAGGGTTCTCAAAAGCACATAAAATCAAGTGGTGTGCTGATTGGTTTCGATTGTTGTTGATGTTGCCAGCTGAATGTGGCATACTACGTTGTGCCACCGTGGTATGAGATAACAACAACAATACGACTTTTGGTAGCTGAGGAAAGTCCAAGACCGCAGAGCAGCATGTCCAGTCCGTAAGTGGCGTAAGTAAGCAGCGTGGAGAAGAGAAGACGACGATAAACCAAACAAACAAACGCAATAAAAATCAGTCAGAAAAGTACACGCAGCAAGCGAGAAATGAATTCATTCGAGCGAAATCGATTTATGAACTGATTTATTGGAGGGCGGCTTACGAATTCATAAATCAAAATTCAGCAGAAAGGCAAACGGGCAGCAGGCAGCGGCGGGGTAGTGAGCCAAAGGAGGTGGCTAAAGTGAAGAAGCTGCCAAAAAGGCCAAAAAATACAAGCAACACACACATACACATACATTTGTGTGTGATTTTAAAATAGAGTAGATTTGCAAACAACAATAACAATAACATTTTGGAGCACCACTTATGCATGTAGAGCAGCGTGTAGCACACAAAATCAACAACTCGGCATTAAATTAATTTTTTTCCTAATAAATTTATATTTTACGCACTCACTTGTGCTGCTCGCTGCGCTTTTTTAATATTTTTAATGAGTTTGTGTTTTTCTTGTCTTTTTCTCTTTATATGCCTGCTTTCCTTTCTCCTTTGTGGGTGTTGCCTGCCACCATTGTTTGCTGGGTGGGTGTTTACGCTTCTATGATTTTTTGGAATTTTTTGCGCGTATTTAATTTCGAAAATTGTACAAGCTTATTTGTCGGTTTATCCAATTTAAGCTTTTTAATTTTCCATCACAGCCTTTGAACATTAAAAGAAATATTGTTCACTTTGTGCAATCAACTGTGAATTTTTAATAAGCAGTTAATCTAAGGCGTTCAATGAAGTTCAAAGCGCAAATTTGCTGAACAGCAATTTTTTAGAAAGCAAAGTGCCAGCTGCAAGTGATGTGAAAGCTTGCGAAGGCAGGAAAAAATTAACGTTTTTATTACTTTTTTCTAATAATAAGGTCGCATGTACATACATATATACATAAGTACTTAGTCGCTGAAAAAATTTGGTGAGAGCAACAGCTTTAAAACCCAAATACTTTCTTGGCTACGTGTAAGAAAAATTGACATGTATGTACAGGGTAGGCCATTTAAAGTTGACCCATCTGGCAACGCTGTAACTTTTAACAGCGCTGACAAATCGGCTAATGTCATACCGCGTTAGAAGCGTCATTCGAAGACAATTTATACCATGGAACAGTACACTCCAAAAGAACGCGCTGAAATTGTTCAGCTTTATATTCAAAATAACTTTTCAATTGTGTTAACTCAACGTGCGTTTCGCAAAAAAAATAAAGTGAAAAGTGCTCCAGTTAAGAACACAATTAAGTCTTTATACGCAAAATTTGTGAACACCGGTAATCTCAGTAATGCCAGTCATGCATCCAGACAACGCACAAGACGTTCTGATGAAAATATCGAAGCTGTACGAGCCAGTATTGAGGAGACTCCATCGACATCGAGTTATCGCCGCTCTCAGGAATTAGACATCTCTCGCACCACTCTCCGACGCATAATTCATAAAGATTTGAAGATGTTTCCATATAAAATTCAAATGGCACAAAAACTAAACCCAGCTGATTATCCGCGACGCCTTAATTTTGGCAAATGGGCAAATGGGTCAACTTTAAATGGCCTACCCTGTATGTGCTTAATTAAAATCAAGTAACCAAAATTCGTGTTAAATTTTTATAAATCCCGAAATTTCGGGACTGAGTATTTTCGAGATTTTATGATACAATAGTTAAATATTTATCATAAATTAAAATTAACTGTAAAAAAATGGTATTAATTTTCACGAATCCCAAAATTTTAGGACTTATGATCAAATATCCCAAAATTGCTTCTTATTCAAAATTTATATTTTTAACTATTCAAGTTCTGCGTGTTAATACTTTTTATCCAATTTGTAAACCACATTTTCCGACCGAATATTTTAACTCCATACCCTAATTTTGAACAATAGCTAAAATTAAATTGGCTTTAATTTAAGCTAATTTCCAAATTGAAAAATAGAAAAACTACAAAAAAAAAAAATATAAAATTTCAAGTCCTAAACTAAAATTAAGTACCGGAAAAGTTCGGGATTAAATTTCAAGGATCCTGAAAATTCGGGATTGAAATTATTTACAATATTTTATGATCCAATAAGTAAATATTTAGAAAACAACTAACGAAAATATTAAAAATTTCAAGTCATAAACTAAAATTAAGTACCGCAAAACACTCGGGACTAATTTTCAAGAATCCCGAAATTTCGAGATTGGAATTATTTTCGATATTATATGATCCAATTAGCTAGTATTCCACTAATAAGATTGTAAAATGTAAAATTGCCTCATAAAAAGTGTCTGGAAAGAAGGGTAAAATAATGTTTAAGTAATCTAGGCTGGCTATTTTTAAACCACATCCTACTTTTGCTTACAATTCAATAAATATGTTCATAGATTAGTTATAAACCGCGAATTTTAAAAAACCTCCAAAACATGTATACCTACAGTACTAAATTACGTAAAATGTCCAAAAAAAATTCGGGATTAATTTTCAAGGCTCCCGAAATTTCGGGATTGTAACAATTTTGTTTTCTTATGATTCCTTTAACTAATATTCAACTAATAAATTCATATTACACTTGTAAATTTTTCAGTGATCCCGAAATTTCGTGATTAGAATTTTGTTCGTTATTGCTTGTTTCAAGACGTTACGCATACAAAAATAGTTCAGATTGCAATTGGAACTAATGAAAAATATCTTATGCAAAATTGGTCACGGAAAAGAAGCTGTAGTAATCTATTAGTTGTTGCAAAACTAATTCATGGCCTACTTCAGATCATATATTTTCCAGAACTGTCCATCGTCGGGTTCTTCTAACTAAAAAATCATCAAGTGTCAATCCTTTTCTAAGTAGTTTTCTCAGACCCGACTTGACATTTAACTAAATTAGATAATCTTCTTGAACCAAATCTCAATTTTCATGCGAAAATCTTTCAGTACCGCCACAAAAGTCACTACTGAACTACCTCAACGTGTCAGCGAGCAACCGTTAGACTGACATACTGACATTTTACACGGTTTCGTAACCATAAAAAATCTTCAATAATGAACTACCGTTAAACTGCTGCTCACTGCCAAAAGAACTGTAAAATTTATAAGCGAAAGAGCGGACTAAAGCAGAATGAGAAGCGTGTAGGTTAGAGAAAGAACTTTCACGGCGTGGAATATGCATATATCTGCAGACAAGTCTACTAAAATTTAAACAAAGTGTGGCTTTTATGACATTTTACACGCAAAATAAAAATTTCGGAATTAATGATGAGTTTTTTAGTGGACAGCTCGTAAAAAGTAGCTAATGCACAGGTTCAGCTAAAATAGATGCTGTAAAACTCTTAACTAGAATGTAAGTGCCAAATTAAAACTTATTTTTGGATTTTAGTTTTTTTTTTTTTGGTATGTATATACCCTTTATAGGCCCTGCTAATCCATTAGCAATTTACGACGCCCAAAAGGCAGCCAATTTTTATTTTATTTTTTATATTTTTACAATCTTTGTAAAGCTATCTATTTTAGTTTTGATTGATTTGCGCAAGCGCATGCAAAAAAAAGAATTTGTAAATTAATTTAAATTGTTTTTATGCAAATTTTGTCTATTCATTGTAAGACGAAATTTGTTTATTTCAAATTTATTTCAAAAGAAACTCAAAATCATCGTCGTTGAAAGGTCGCTCTAATTGTTTTAGTGCTTCCACAGGCATACAAGCTTCGCACATAATTTCGGCTGAGTGCTGATCAAATCTATTGCTATTTATTTCGCTAATTAGTTTTTGTTGGCCTTTTGATTCGCATATGTAGAATAGGCTTGAGGCCATTGTGTAATTTGCCGTAGCTCTGTATATTTAAGTACTGGAGTATCAAAGCTTTGGATTCCGGCTCAAGTTTATTTTTGTTCGTGGCAGAGTGATGACCATGTTATGGTAATGAATAAGCTGAAATCGGCGGTAGTGAACATAGCAACCGAAATGCAAATCAGTCAAAATTCGAAAGAAACATCGTATTTATCTATTTATAGAGAAGCCACAAGAGGAGCCCACACAGAGACCGCATTTCGTAAATTGTAACAATATTGAGAAAAATTTCTAATTATATTTCTCTCTTTCATATAGAAAAACATTTCACTAACACAGTGAGAGAAATCTCTTGTTTTACTCCTCTTTTTTATGTAGAAAAGCGTTTCATCCCTGCCAACTATTTCATAAACCGAACGAATGGACTTATTTCCGTTTTTACAGACTGCAAAGAGAGGAATCGTAATCAAAATTTTTACAGGAAATCAAGGTAAAACGGAAAGAGACGGGAGAGTAGAAACTTTTCTGTAAGGCTTCAACTTTGTAAGCTGATTTTTTCTGGTTCCCAGTGGCTCTGCTTGATTCTAGGTGACTCTGCTTGGTTACCCGGGATCTCCTTGTTTCTCAATGCCTTTCTTGAGGTATCAGCGGCTCTCCTTCTTTTTAAATGGTACTCTCTGGTTCACAATTCTCACTAATTCCCTTCTTAAGTGATTTTCAGTGCCCCTCCTTGATCCTCATAGCCTCTCCCTGTTTTTCAATGGTTCTCAGTAATTCTGTCTGGTGCGCACTGATCCTCAGTTGGTTTTAGGGATGTCCCTATTTCCCTTTCTAAGGTGGTTTTCTCTGGTTTTTAGTAACTTTCCTTGGTTCTCAGTGGCTCTCTCTGTTTCTCAATGGTACTCAGTGATTGTGCCTAGTTCAATTTCTGAGGAACTTTTCTTTGGTTTTTAGTAGTTCTTCTTGGTTCTCAATGGCTTCACTTGTTCCTCATTTGGTTCTCGGTAATGTGGCCATGGCTCTCTTGAGTTCTCCCTCGTTCTCAGTATGTGTCCAGATTCTTACTGGTTCTATGTCGCTTTCTTTGGTCTCACAAAATTTGAGTGGCTCTACCTGGTTCGCAATGGTTTTTACTTGATCTCACTAATTCGCGCTGGTTCTCACTGATTCTTAGTAACTCTCTATGATTCGACGAAAATACCGGGTTCATCCCTCAGTAGCTCTCTGTGATTCCGCCTGGTACTCCCGATTTCTCGCTAGTTCTTAATGGTTCTCCTTGGTTATCTGTCGTTCTTTGTGATTCTGCCCGGTTCTCCTGATTTCTCCTTAGTTTGAAGTGGTTTTCTGGACGCTCCTGAGTTTCTGCAAGTACTAACTGGTTCTCTTTCGTTCTTAGTGATGCTCAGCGGCTCTACGTAATTATACTTAGTTCTCTGCTTATTAATGGTCTATATTTTGCGAGTCAGGAACATCACTTTAATTACCTGCTGCTAGTTGAAAAACTATATTAGGAGATCGAAATTTCCACTGTCGAGCTTCTCGTCAGACATTTATCTTTGACTGGCGCTTTCTAGTACTCATAAAAGCTATCAATTTTTGAAAAATTATTCTGTAAAACTCCAAAACTACGCTTGCCACCCAACGACTACCAAAGTAGCTGGAGCTGAAGTTAAAACGCTCTGGCGACCCACTCAAAACTTCGGTGTGGACAATGAAGATTTATTACACATGACTGCCAATTTACGACGCGCTGCAGCGTTTTGCCTTTTGCTTGTCGCATGTGCCTCGCTTGATTTTAGCTTTTAAAAATTTTTGAGTTTTAGGCACAACAACAAGCAGCAACAACTTGTTTTAAGTGCTGCTTGCGCGCAGTGAGACACTAAAATTAATATGTGTTTGATTTTATAATCACTAAATTATGCAAATGGCGCATCGTTAAGTTAAAAAGCTTACACCGAATTTGATTTCGAATTATGTGTTGTTTGTATGTTCGCTTGTTGTTATCGCCATTAAACGCTTTTTAAGAGACGCGCATGACAAATTCTTTTCAAATCGTGAAATCTTTTGGGCGATTCAAAGAAATACACCTTTGTATTAAAAATTTTTCTCTTAGTTTATGCGTTTGCTGTAGCTTTCGAAACAGTTATTTATGAAACAATTGCCCGCTGATTAGCTCGAACATTTCTGTGTGCTGGCAGACCTTCGTGGAATAACGCGCTTAACTAATAGCGGCTGTCGGCTCAAGCTCAACAAACCATTCATCTAATTATCGAAATATTTACAAAATTATACAAGCCTACGATCTTATTGGATGAAGTTTTCTAATAACGGTTTGCTGGCATGAATTACGTAATGGAGACGTCCGAATGTCAAACAAAAGCGCGTGGAACTAAGATTTGGTCTTAGTCAAACAAAAGCTGCTTCTTAAAATGTGTATGCTGAATGAAATTGGTCTCACTGCTTCTGAGTGGCTCTTCTGGTTTCGTGTTTATGTCCCTCATCTTCAGTGGCTATCCCTGGTTCCTTTCTAAGGTGATTCTCTCTGGTTTTCAAAAACTTTCCTTCATTATCAGTGGCTCCATTTGCTCCTCATTTGGTTCTCGGTAATTATGCCTGATTCCCTGGGTTTTCCTGGATTCTCCCTGGTCTCTAATTTTTTCAGGTTCTCAGTATTTCACTCTGAGGGCACCCTTAAGAGAAGTCAAAAAGATCAAACATCCCTTTTAACTTAATATCTGATGAAAAGTAAGTTGGTCTCTCTCGTAAAATAATGTCTAGTGAAAAAGTCTGCCTTAAACTTTAGAAAAATATTTCCGTGTTTTTTTCAAGCCCTCATAGAAATTAAGCAAGCCGGGATAGAGATGCCAGCATATGTTCCTTTTTTTTCTATTTCATAGTCTAAGATTTTCACCAGTCCCTGTAGAGACTTCAGCTATCCAATGATAGTGTTTGAAATGTTGGGTTTTCTCAGGTGTAAAAACTTCCTTAAGTACAACAACAGTATGTGTTATTGAACCGCTAAATCTGAGGGGCTGATTTCATTGAAAGCTGACCTTGAACCACTTACTTCGAAAAGAAATGCTTATACTACTTCAACGCAGCATTTACTACTACTCAAGAGTAGCCACTGCGCCAAAGAAGAACATGAATAAAGCCTACAGTCTAAGCACCCAGCGGCGCATACATCACACATCCAACACTCATCAGCGTCGTCAGCCCAACAACAGCCGCAACACTTGAATCACTGATAAAAGGCAACAGCAATGCGAAAGGCACAGCGGGCAAGCGACGAGAGTATGGCAGGATGATCGTGCGACTTGATCAGCTGTCGCAGATATGTCCGCAGCGATAAGCGCACGCTTGGCAATGTTTTGCTGCATGAACATTAATTAGGACGGTTGACGGCGTGGTCCGCTGCTGGTGCGCGCGCATTAATACAGCGAAGGGAATATATGTTCATACGCGGCATACATGTGCTATTAGCTTTGAGTTTTATTTATAAAGACTGCGCGCGGTGGCCGGTTGGCAGGAGTGTTGGTGTGCGCGCGCGTGAGAGCTGTTGTCATAAGCGACGCTGCGGCACAGCTTGTGTGCGCTGAACGCAATAAGCAAACAAAATAATCACAATTATCCATTATCGCGCGGCCCTTTGAAGATAAGCCGCGCGGCTTGCTGCAGCCTGTGCACTGCTGGCCGCCGCCCTTTTTTTGCTCATGCCACAGTTGCATGCAAATTTCACAAAATATTCGCCACTGAAATTATTGCATGCGCAACGATCGCTTAACGCTGATAAGATATTATTTAAGCGATGCGAGCGCAGATACACAAAGAGCGCTTTTAAATTAAAATTGAAAGGAAATTCAGCAAAAGTGAAGTTGAGCGCTGCATAAACGGGAACTCTTACGCTAAAGTTTTTCAAAATATTATATAAAAAATATATTTATTTGTAGGTGTTTGTGTGCGCTGGCGTTTGCGTTGAGTAGCTGTTGAGTGGAGTCAAAATATGCGTACTTTCTTTATCAATTTTGGCGGCGTTGACAGTGCACTCAAAGCAGCAACATCACTATCAAAGCTGATCATCTGTGTGTGCCACAATCACTACAATAATAAATGAAAGCAACAATAATCATCAACATCTTCACTTAAAGTGCTACAATATCGGCTCTAAGTGCTGTAGACTGTCGCGTCTCGATGTCGGCGCAGCGTGGGGACCAACAACGGGAGTTGCATATAACGCCATATTTGAATTTGAAATTGTTTAAGTGTGTTTGTGTATGAATATATGATTTGTGCAACCCAATAAACCAAAAAGTGTGCGCTCGTGTTAAAGGATGTTGGAAAATGGATTAATTGTTGATTTTAGAATGATTATCCACCTTCGGTATGATCGGTTTATATGGAAGCTGTATGCTATAGTGATCCAACTTGAACCATTTCTTGGCAGATTGCATTATTGCCTTAGGTAATAATCCATGTCAAACATCATGAATATAACTCTCCACATGGTAAAGCTTTTCTTACAAGCTCTTGATTCCGATCGTTCAGTTTGTATGACAGCTGTATGCTATAGTGATCCTATATGGGTGGATCCGACGGATAAACAGTTTCTTGGTGAGAAAAGGACGTCGCCAAAATTTCGGATCGATATCTCAAAGCTGAGAGGATCGGACGGACTGACTGACGGACGAACTGATGGAAGGTCAGACAGATGGACATGACCAAATCGCTTTAGAGTATATGCAGACTGAATGAGATAACCCTGGCGGACATCCGGTCTGATGGACAAAAGCACGGGCGGGCGGCAATGGCTAAATCGACTCAGCTCGTCACAATCTCCTGTATAAGCAGACCGACTGACAGACCGACAGATTAATGGACGAACGGATAGGCAGACAGACGAACGAAGAGATAGACAGACGGACATATGTACGGAGGGACGAATGGATGGACGGACAGACAGACGGACGGACAGACAGACGGACAGACACACAGACGGACATGGCCGAATCGACTCAGCTCGTGATGCTTTCCTGTATATACAAACTGATTGACAGATGGACGGACAGGAAGATGTAGGGATGGACAGAAAGACGAACAGAGAGATGGACGGACGGACATATGTAAGGAGGAACGGACAGATGGACGGACACACAGTAAGATCCACGGACGGACAAAAAGACAGACGGAAATGGCTGAATCGACTCAGCTTGTCAGAGTCTAAACCGTGTCTATAATGTCGTTATCTAACTGCGTGCAGAACAGAATTTGACTACAAAGTCTCGTACACAAGATAAACTCGTCTTTAGGTACTTTTAGTCATCTTATTTTAGTCTTTTTTGTTATCCAAGAGCTTTGGTCTCTGAATAAGCCCCTGCTGGTATGCTACTTTCGATAAAATGAAACAAAATCACACATGCAAACGCAGCAGTCTCCAGCTTTTTCCTCATTGTGCTTGCACCAGCAGCGCATAAGCAACTCTATTTGTATCTGTATATTTCAATCTGTTAGCTGTCGTTACCGTCATATTTTTTACATAAACAATCGGGTAAGTTAATCCCTTCTTCAATATGTCAACGCATAATTCTCGGCAGTGCAGCCGAAGATTTATGACAGCCATCAATATGGGATGCGCCGCCAACGCCACGTAGCCGCAGAGCCGCGCAGCCACCACAGGCAACAGCGGCAGCAACAAAAGCAACAGCAACAGTATGAGGAATAACAATAACAATAGTATGAATTACAACAACAGCAACAAGAATATGAATCACAACAACAACAACACCAACAGCCGGTGACTTTGTCTAGCTCGCCAGTGTGTATTTTTAGAAAATTATTATAATCGCGCTTGTTGTTATTGTTGTCGCCTCCATCGCTGCTGCATTGCTGGAATGTTGTCTAAAGGTTGTTGGTTGCATTTGTTTTTCGTGAAAGTGTTAAGTGCAGTACAAAAATAAAATTTGTTGCACACTATGGGTGCATGCATGCATATATGAGTGCAGAGTGGAGGCGTTTGTCTTAGACACAAATACACCTCTGCACACATATATTTATACAGCGTTGTTGCATTTGTGTAAATATGTTTGGTCTGAGTGCCATTTAAGAAAGTAGCGGAGGTGTCGTAGACATTTTTGTACACTGATTTCATTTTCGTTTACAACAACAAAACCGCTGACATTCACTCCACCACTTATTCAGTGTCAAGCAATCGAAAGAAAAAATATTAAAAACTCATATAAAAGGGTGGCCCACAAAGGTCGTGCAGCGCATTTACTGCTAGCTAATTTTAGCCTCAGAATGAACTTAGCATATTTTAACAGCAAACTCGCTTTCAGGCGCACACATGTATGTATGTGTTTGTCTATAAAACTCATCACTAACAGTAGATGTATTCTGCCACTAAATATCAACACTTCAGCGCCACCAGCACTCACCGAGGCACGCAGCTTATTGCCTGTTTATAAAAACAATTAAAACATTCAACACTTTAGCAACGAGTTGGTGGCGCTCTAAATGCACAGACATTCACAAATATATGCATATATATTTACACATATATACAGTTATCCATAACTCCATACAAAGTGTTTAAATGCATCATAATAGCATAATAGCGCGCTGTCACCGCGTCAAACAACTCAACTCGTTGCAGCTCCTGCTGCTGCAGCCAATTTGGCTGTCTGTTTTATTGACATAGCACACCTTATTGTCGGAATATTTATGGCATGGAATGTGATATACATGAGTGCTCATAAATTTCCTAGACAATATATTTTTTTCTTCTAAATATTTTCGATTTTTGAAGCGAAGGAGTTTTGGATAGCGCACAAATGATACTTCCGGTGATAGATGAATATTATTTACATACATTAGGATGCTCTAAAAATGCAGTCAGATAGTGGTACTGATTTTTCTAAGCTTCAAATCCGTCTAAGATATTGCCACTAGCCTTTTAAGATAGGCCACTTTTCATCGTAAAGGTTCCTAAGCCTCAATTCCTATTTCGAAACTAATACCAGCCGGTTTCAGTACGCCACTACTCTGGTAATTATATTGAAGGCCTGTTCAAAGAAAAATACTCAAATTTGGTATTATTTTATACAAGCATATATGTAGATACCTTCCGTCTGGCTACCGAACCAGGTAAGGAAATTCCGAAGAAACTAAAAACGATAACGCCCTAATGACTGGTCACAGCCTACTGGCATCACATGCGAGCTTGGAGGAAAGCCATACAGACAAGCAAATCACCTTTTTGTCTGGGAAGACACAGAGCCGATGCTGTCTTTATCCAAGAACCGTGGCTGAATAGCAACGCTATCTCTAGGTTAAGCACAAAGAGCCAGAGACTGCTAGCGACCAACTATAGACGATCAACTTATAGGTAGATCCAAAGCTTGTCTGTTGGTCAAAAATAAACTTGATGTTTTTCTTCTCCACATTTCAGCAACGAGGATGTCGCCACCGCTAGGCTAGAGGACGTCGCAGGGAAACTGAGATTGATATCGGCTTTCATGCATTATGAGGATGAAGTGGAACCACCTCCAAATTATTGAGGAGAGCTTTGGCAGAGGCCAGGCAAAAGAGGGCTAACTTAAAAATTGGATTGCATGCAATATCAAAACAGCCGGTCTAGAGAAGCTCGAACATAAATACTAAAGGTCAGTCACTTTTCGATTTTCTTATAGCAAGGAACTTATTATTTGTAATAGGGGAAACTATCCCACTTTTATAACTGCGGGCAGGGAAGAAGTCCTCGACCTCACACCTGCCTCAAAGGAATTGAAAATCTTGATATCGGAATGGATCTTTCTCTGATCAAATGTACATTAGTTTCAGTTAGGTCGGAGTATGTCCAGTGAGTAAACCTTATAAGTATTTTAAAAATAATGTTTGGGGTCTGTAATGCAGAAAGATTCGATCAGTTTTGCCGGTCACGTCAGGGCCATACTTTTCACGAATCGAATTGCGAAGAACCGAACCGATGACTTCACAACTGACAAGCAGTCCATGAAGAATTATTCATGGCTTCATATCTCTACAATTCAGAGCTCGAAATGTTTCTAGAACTTGGACAGATAAAACCTTGAAAAACTTTATGTGGGGAACGGTTTAATGAGTGTTCTGAAATGTTATCACACCCAAAGCTTTATTCTTGAAACTATAAAAGCTTTCCGTCTTTATACGAGTATTAGTGGTATTTTTATGCAGATGAAGCTGGATTTCAAACGAGCGTGGCATAGACAGAACAGAACTCTCCCCCATCTTATTGGGATATAGAGCGGTTACTGCAATTACGCCGAACTTTTCAGCTATAGGATGCGTAACCGATATTCTATATAGCATAGTTAAAATCGGTTCGATGGCCTTTTGGTATGATAAAAGCTCTATAACCTGCCCAAAACATGAATCATCTACACAAGACTAAGGAAAATAAAATAGGTAATTGAAAAGCATAAAAGAGTGCAACAATAAAAAGAAAAATGGTTTGCTAAATTAGAAAGAAAAACGCCTAAAACTACGTAGAAACCACAAAAATCAACAACAAAACCGCAACAGCAATAAAGTCCAACAAAATTGGGTATAAATCTTGGAAACATTTACAGCCCATTCACCGCAACTTCAAGTCGGAAAAAACGCGCATTATTGGGACGTTGAAATTGTTGATTTATTTGCAGCTCAAGTTGTATGAGGAGCGGATCGAGAAGTGAGTCGAGTAGTGAAAATTCATGCTACGTTGAGTGTAGAGGCAAGTGTTGGAAGAAATCAAAAGTAGCGGTGAATTGTGGTATACTTACAGACATATTCATATAGTTACTGCAGTGATGGCGATTGAAGGAGGTGAAGACGCCATGTGCTGCGCACTTTACCGTTAAGTAGTGAATGTGAAGGCACATTGAAGAACAAGAGCACGGAAATTTTTACGGACTGACCGCCGTGGAGGCCAGGGAGCTGCTCGAAAGAGATTGGCTAATAGAGAAAACTTACTAGTTGCCTGGGAATTTATATGGATTTGATGGCGTCTGCGTAACCGTTAGACAAATTATAGTGACTGAGCGTTGTACAAATAAAAACCACAATAACAACAAGTATTAAAAGCATATAACAACCATTGAGTGGCAAATAAAGTCTTCGAGTGGCGACGGCCACAGATGAAGCCATAAAAACAGACACAGCTAGCTGAAAGCCATGAAGATGCTGGCGAGCAGCGCCGAGCCCGCTAATAATAGACGCACGGTCCGCACGAAGCGGCTTAGAGAGCCACCACAAGCTGCAGCTTACAAGCCGCTGAAGTTTTATGTGTCACTAACGTGGCTATTGTCATTATTGTTGTTGCTGCTTGTTCGAGTCTTGTCGGAGGCGAAATAAGTAACCGAAATTTATGCATAAATCAATAAATAATTTGAAACAATGAAAACTTCCAATTAAGACATCACTTCAGCGCACGCACAACAGAGACGGGATTACCCGCTGGAGATGGACGGCGCGACGAGCGGACAAATGGTACGACGAATGGACAGACAAGCGGTTGGGATGAGTAAGTGCTTGGTGATGGCGGCAGTAGGCATATTACAAGTTATGGGAGTTGAGATAACAACAACAACATATGAAGTATATATATCTAAATAGGTAATAGCAGCCACATAACGGCTTTTGCGCATTACAAGTACAATAGGCACAATGACACCAATCTTCGACAGCAACATTGCTCACATTTTCAGCTTTTTGGAAGACTTTTGTTATGGCTGATTTATTTCCTTTTATATTTGTTGTTAGTTCTTTCAAATATTCACTTTTTTTCGAAAAAGTACAAAAGCCGCTGCCTGAGCGCATCTCAAGCAGGGCGTAACAAGGCGCTGCGCGGTTGCAACAAACCGAGTTCATTTATTGCAGCCATTATTAGGTAGACAACAACAACCTTCGAACAACTACAATAACAACAATTGCGTTGTTTACAATGCGTTGATTAGTCCACAACCAAATAGGTGCTTAATATACTGTGGAGGAGCGGCTGATGGGCAGAAGCCTCAGTGATTACACACAGAGTATAAGTGACTCAGAAGGCATAGATTTTTTTGGTTAAATACATACATATATTTGGGCGCTACAAGGAACAGTTGGAGACATCTTAGTTAGTTTAATTGGAAAGCTATAAAGTAAATGTGGATAGCTCTATCGTCTCTCTTCACTTTCTCTTTATATTGCGCTCTCTCTTTCTCTCTCTGTTCCTCTATATAACAATCTCTCTTTTACTTATGTGAGTTGTACGTTCGATTCGGCACTCATTAATTAGCTTAACAACGCATTAGTCTCGCTCGTCTCAGAAAGTCTTATCTATGTACGTTCAAGTAAGGTGCTGAGTTAATGGATGCGGAGAGTCTTAAAGGACATTTATTCACCAAAGGTTTTAGAAAAAGAGATATCGCTTATTTTTCTCTCCCTCTCTCTCTCTCTTGGAGACATTGAATTCAGTTTCAAAGAAAATTATTTTAGATTGGTGGCAAAAAGAACTAAAGTAATTCGGAAGAGAAACTTTTTGGATCTGAAGAATCAGAAACATAGCAGTTAAGGATCAGAAGAACCGGACACAGGGCTAAGAGATAATATGGGGTAGAAGCCACACCTTTTTAAATATTTTGAACACCTTGTGTTCCTTGAAAGTCTTGAAAATGCAGATTCGTTTAGATCTAAAAGAGCACAATCCTTCGAAATCGAAAATTATTTTTTCTCAATCCGATGCTGGCTCTTTTTCTAAAAATATACCGATCTCCCAAAAACAATACATGGAGCAGAAGAAAATTCGTTTAGGAGCCGGAGCTAAGAGAAAGGATTAGGTAGAAGCTTTTCAGATGTTTTGTACGAGGAGCGAAAAAAAAATTGTCTAAATCCTAAAGTTTCTGTTCCTTCTAAAGAAGGAAGGCTATCTCTGTATTATAGAGCAAGCTGTTTAGAGATCGGAAAAGAAGATTTTTCTAAGTCCGAAGTTACGTCTTCTTCTAAAGAAAGAAAAATCTTTTTCTGAGTTCAAAAAGATAGATTCGTTTCTTGGCAAAAATAACAAAATCTTTGGAGATCAAAATTTCTTCAACTTCGAAGATATTTTTTCTTCTAAAAAAAGAAGGATCTCTCAAAAGCTCTAAATAGAGTCGAAAAAATATTGTTTAAGAGCCGGATCTAAGAAGAAATATCATTAACAGAAACAACATAAGTCAGTTCCATCCATTCTTAAAGAAAAAACCGAACATAAGTTACCATGAGTCTCGATTTCTTGCGACACAACAACCGCATCACTGACACTTCGCCAACCATAACTGCAATTCAAACATAATATTTCATTTATTTACGAGTTTAAAATTAAAATGCATTTAAGCGCGTAACCAACAAAAACTACATCAACAACAACAACAACACAAATTACGACACTCAGCAGAGGCAAGCGAACTACACCAAGTGCATAGGACAATCAAGCCAATTACGAATGCAAGACGTGAATCTCAACAATCACATGATTATCTGCACTAAAAACAATAAAAACAACAACTGCCATTCGATATGGGCGATTACAGTTGTTAACATTATTTGCCGTTTGTTATTGTTGTTGCAATCGTTGTTGAATTGCAACGAAGCGCATCCAAAAGTTGCGGGTTACGAAATGCTCATGAAGTAATAAAAGCGTTGCGTCTCATTGAAATTTCGGCTGTGGCATTGTGCGGTGCGGCTGGTGGCGCGCGGTGTAGGGCGTTTGCATTATGCCATTGGAAATTTCGTGCAAGGCACTTAAGCCGTTTAGCTGTGAAGCGTTTGGGTGGAGCGCTAATAAAGTGCGCAGAGTGCCACAGTACCAATCGAAGGCAACTCATAAATTATGCGTCAATTTCGCTGCTAAATTCCAGTGAAGAAGTGCGGAGCGCATCGTAAAAGCTGGCGCCGCCGGTGGCTATAAAGTGCTTGCAGACAAACGAAATATGCAGGGCAAGCGGCGGAGATGAGGCGCGTGCAGCAAAGGGCAACTCATGCAGGTAAATGCACAAGAGCTTGCAGGCGCGTTATGAAAGCTGTGAACTAGCGCGCGGTATGTGCGCGATGCGGCGCGGCACGACGCGGGTGGCTGCTACAACGCAGATGCTGGCGTTGACAATGCACGAGTGCCAGTTTTGGCAGTTCGCGCTGTTGGCTGGCGCTACCGCCACTCAGCGCACACTTGACATTCCGCTGCCTGATCCGTTAATGTGATTTGTCAGCTGCGATTTTTGTGATTGCTGCGATTGCGCGCATTTAATTAGTGAAATTTCAACAACAGTTGCAGCAGCAGCCGCGCTGATGGCAGATATATTTCTGCAATTTTTCATTTTCGCATTTATTTTTTGTTTTTATTTCAGCAAAACAGTTGCATATTATAACTCACCGCCATGAGTGTCGCCAATTCGCAGCCTGAGTCAGCGGCGTGTGTGGTTTGCGCGCGCCGGCTTCGACTTGCGCTTGGTTTTGACTTACAAGTGTGCATTTATTGAAGGCTTTCATGTTATTTCGAGTATTTTCGTAGGTCTGTCTGTAGATTTCTTAAGCAGAATTCCGCGTGATTAAGAATGGAAAGTGGGCGAGCGTTTGCTTGTGGCTTTAATGACATTTTATTAGCGGCTATCAAAATGACATTCACAACTCTTACTTCAGCCATAAATCAGCACCGTTTAAGCATTTATTCATTTCTCAGGATTGTGTTGATAGCGTACGCTTAATTTGGCGATGTGATTTAAGCGGAAGGAGATTTCATTTAGCGAGTTTATAAATCAACCTTACAAGCGTCCTCAATTAACAATGCAAATGAATCTACAGTGAAGTTATCGAAGTGGAAAGTTTAAGGTTAAGGAGGCGTTTAAACTCTTCGAAAAACGTCGAAGGAATTATTAAGTTTCCACAAAAGACCTTAGGCTGTTGATGATTGAACTTCAAAGTATCAATGAAGCCTCTTGAGTCTATAAAAATTTGCTAAATCCATTGATGTGGAATCGAAATTAAACCCTGAAGGAGCGACGAAGTTTCCTAATATGGAACCGAAATCCATTGCCTCGGCATATTCGTCCGTACTTCTGGTTTAATAGTTCGGCTGAGTAGCTGAATGTATGAGAGCTAAGATGACATTATCATATTCTCGCCAAAGTGGGGTTAAAGAGGTTAATATCTTCGCCATCTTCTAAACAAATCATCATAAAACAACATGTTTAGTTGTACCGTATGGTTACTAATCGGATAAGCACTGGTCACAACCAACCTTGCTGAGAATAAGCAGCTAACTAAATCTCTGGCGGTTCACACAGAACCAGAAATAGGGTTGCTTCAAAAAAAAAAAAAGTGAAAAAATTGCCACCTCATAGACTTTTGACCGGAGTGAGGTAGCGCACGTACTCGGCGAAATATAAGTAGGGACACCCCAAAAGGTGGAATTCTTTATCCTCGTATATGGACCATGGTCGTAAACGACCTGCTGAAGATCGCGGCTGTCGGGTCGCTGCCTATGCCTACAAAACCCCGGAAGCACCACAGTCACGGATGGAAAGCAACTGCCTGCAACCTGTAGATACAGACAGGGAGCTTTCGTTAAAGCTTAACATGGAGGAGAGAGCAAAGAAGGCATTGATTGCCTTGTATTGTTGTAGAGGAGCTATTGACAAAAGGTAGGCCTTTCACTGAAAGTATGGTAGTCCTCTGACTCTACGACAATATAGTCAAACTCATTATGTTCTATGGAGTCCTGGTGTGGTGAAGATCCTAGAAAAGACTTCTCTTGCAAGAAAGCGCGAGTGTGTTCAACGAGCGGTGCTCATCGGCATGTGTCCAATCCAACCATGGCACTTAAAGCAATTTTGTATATAACTTGTGTCCATAGATATCACCTGAAGGTTTATGGTCATGCAAGTTGCTATCAGGCTCAGAGAATAAAGATTTTCATATGCGATTCTTTAAAAAAAGTAAAAAGACCATCCACACTGACAGCAGGGCGGCTATACTAGTCTTGAGCTCACTAAGCGTGCGTTCAAGGCTTGAATGACTAATCTCAGTTCTCAAAAGAAACGAGTCATTTTGTGATAAGACTACTATAGGTCGCAGCGGAATCGCAGGCTACTGTAAAGCTGATGAGCTGGCATGAAAGGATACCCTAGCCACTGTCGCAAGATCTTTTTGTCCCAAAATCGATCGTAAGTTATACAGTAAGCACTTTGGCCCTAATAAGAATAGACCTTCCATAGTTCTGGGAGCTTTTTCCCCACAGAGTTACATTTATTACTTAATTCGAGGATGGAATTCTCATTTTTCATATCCAACCTAGTTTTTAGACGCCATATTTTCGATTTTCTTTCACGACTTAGTGCTTTAAGCGCCTCATCTTCTATGACTAAGCCAACAAAGTGTTGTACCAACTAGAAAGTATTACAACAAAAGCACAAATATAGCAATTTTTATGGGCGATGACACAAATATTGTATGTGGTCGCCGAAGATGCGCACAATGCTTTGACAAATGCTCGTATGTCACCGCCAGTTGTGCGGTTTTCACATGTCAATGATGAAATCACACACACACACACAATCAAACGCACAAAGGCACAGGTGAGCACACCGCCACACCAACATATACAATACATATGAATGCTACGCGACACGAACTTGCCACGCATATATTACTTGCGGTGTTAACGCGCGGGGTTTTTACGCTTTAGTGTTGTTATTGTAAGCTCTTTCCTGCGTAAAATGGGTTTTTGTTTTCATTATAATAAATTCTTTAAAAAATGTCATATTTTTTCTACAACTCTTTTGTGTCGCTGATTGTAAAAAATCACTTTTTAACATGCCGACGCAGCCGACGCATCACACAGCAACAACAATACTGCCAGTTAAAGACAAAAACCACAAGAAAGGCAGAGATTTTTTCTTTACTTTATTTTTGAAGCAACAGTCTAACGCACATGTGCGCATTGTTGTTGTTGTATTGTAAAACAAAATTGTAAAACTTGTAAAAAATTGCCCACAATGAACTCGGCGACTTGTGCCGCAACGCTGAAGCCAATGAATCACTGACTTACAACAAATAATGAATGATTAGCCGCTGAGCACTCGAGTGTGTGTGTGTTTGTGCGCTGGTGTGATGCATGCGTGCTGGCAACCCACTTTTGAGTGCATAAAACAATCGTAGAAATAAATGAGCAAACAAATTTTAAGTAAAAAACAATAAGCCGTTAGCTAGTTAGTGGGTTAGACGCGCTGCGGCCGCAGCCTGAGACCTGTTTTCTTAGTGGCACAACGGCTAAAGTATGAATGAATGGCTGGCGTCGTCATAAATACTAATCTTACAGCAACAAAGCACTGACACGTTGACATATATGCATTTTTATTAGTTTTTCCTGCAAATTATTTAATTCTAAAATTTTTAATAAACTTTTTTTTCTACGTTTTTCTAGTTAACCTTTCATCATCATATGTTTATAGTCTTCGTTAACCTGCGGCTTTTCGGCAGAAATCTTCGCTTTTGCTGTCGAAAAAATCTTGCCGATTTCACTTGACTCACTCGTTCGATTATTAAGTGCTCATTCGCAAATTTCTTTTGAAACACCCTTTTGCCGATTAATGGCTGCGATAAGCGCTTAAAGTAGGTCTTGTTAACTGTATTGTTTGGCTGTGCATAGAAAACTACTTAATTGAATAAATTGTATAGAGTATTGGCAATTAATAGCGAGAAACCGCAAATCAATTAGTGAGTTGGGTGATAAGCGAGTTTTTGAGAAAAATAATAAAGCATTTACAGGGTTTTTTATGATTTCGTGTTATTTTTTGGTTCAAAATTAATTGATGAGAACAGAGGAATAGCTTCAAAGGAAAGATGGCGCTGAAAAGAGAAGCGAAAATTTTTATTCAGATTTTATTGGAAGGAGTTTGACAGAATCCATGACCCTCTAAAACGGTCCTTTGCTTCGCACCTAAGAATATCAAGATAGTTGATGCTGGGATTCACACTGTCGATTGGATGGAGGGAAGATATGTATGTTTCTGCTAGAATCTGCCAGTTGAGCCCTTTGTATTGGGGTTGTTTTTCAAGTGGCGGGTCCTAAGCCCAGTACATATTCCTGGGGTGGGATGATTCTCACTTTAGTTCGCCTTCAACTGATGTTTTTTGTATACCCAGAGGATACTCTTTTAGACCGGAAGTCGTGAGCTGTTTTAGCCATGTGTACCATCCTCGTCTTGCTGTATGGTACAGAGGCTTGGATGAGTCGGTGTTACGAGTTTTCGAGAATTTGTGGAATATTTATGGTCCTTTGCGCATTGACTGCGTTGGCTATGTCATGTTGTCCGAATGGACGAAAACACTCCAGCTCTGATAGTATTCGATGCAGTACCCGGCAGGGGAGGCAGAAGAAGAGGAAGACTTCTACTTAGCAGACGCGCACGTGTGGCTTGAAGCAGAGCCCCAAATGAAAATGGGGATACTTCTGATGATGACATTGAATGCTAGTTTTTTGGTGCTGGATTTCAGTGAGCTGAAGGTACCGCTGGCTTTGCCTCCAACTACGCAGATTTCCTTCGTCCAATTTAGCCGCCCGTCGAAGACAACTCCGAGGTATTTTACGGAAGGGCTCCAGTTGACAGGACGCGCCAGGAAGATTGCCTATGATTTGTTTGTGTTTGTACCGATTTTCCACAACCAGTACCAGTCGAGGACGGTAGGGAGGCGTACAGAAAAGCTACATCATCGGCGAATAGGATCGTAAAGATTCTTCCATCGGTTGGGATATCGTAATAATAGAAGTTGAACACTGCTGGAGAGAGTAAGGACCTCTGGGTGACTCCTGCCGTAATTGGGTAAGCTTCGGAGAGCAGTGTTTTTGCGGTCGGATAAAAAGGATTGGTCCAAGCCGATGATTTATTGCAGTAAGTTTAATGATTGCGCCTACCTGCCATGCCAGACACGAGCGAATGCTTACTTGCGGACAAGCTGGAGCAGAGGGTGGTGTTGTACTTTGTTGAGGTTTTCAGCAGCTATGAATTCGGTTACTCGCTGTAGAAAGGAAGGGTAGAAAAAGAATATTTGGCCAGCTTCCCATAATATATGAAACTCAGTGAGAGCAACAAGTGAAGTTATGGACTTGTGAAACAGTAAACTATTCTTTAAATCGTTCCGTAATGTCCAGTCGATTGAAATTTGGTTCCTCGAGAGTTTAGAGTTGTGATCTTAAGAGAATATCAAAGCAAATTCACAGTTCCAGACAAAAATGGAGAATTTCGAAGACTTCGTGGTTCCACCGTGCTTTTTGTGAAAAATTTTCATAACAACATTGTTGTTCAAGCTCTCAACTCAACCTTAATCTATTGTTAAAGTTCACGCTCAAAAAATATTGCTTCATCTCCTTTGTTTGCTTTACTTTCTGCGGTTTGTTACTACTTACTCACCTTCACCTTTGTGGTGTGGCGACTTTCGCACGCCATGTGTGCGGTCCATAGTTGCCGCAAACGAAACCATTTGATCTTTTCATTTGCAATTGTAGCACAATGATTGTTAGAAAACAAATATTTGGTGGGAGTAATTCAGAAGAATGAATTAACAAGCGAAAGCGTTGTAGGCAAAATGAAAAATGTAATGAAAGAAATATAAAACATGTTGCTAAAAACCAGAGTCATGCTTTTAATTTTCGCAAACATTATTTATTTTTTTTTTTCAAATCTTTTGATTATATTTCTTGCTGGTTAAATTATGGCAGTGAGTGATAGTTACCATATTTTTATGTAGCAAATAAATCAGAGGGTAAATGAAAAGGTCAAAGAAAGTTTGCGGTTAGATCGGTGAACGATGAAATTAACCTTTGCCACGCGGGCAGAAAAGTTTGCAATTTGAATTTTGGTTCTCATAGCTATTACTTAGGATGTTTGTTTCAAAGTGGAAAAAGTAAAAAAGTGAATTTGATGGCTTTGGAGATTTAACTAGAACTTGACATAAGCCAGTTGAGAATTAGTAAAGGGAATGAATGAAATGTGAATGAATTTTTATTAGATTTTGGGATTCAACCTAAGAAAAGTCGCCATAACAAAAATAATCCACCGCTAAATAAAAACTTCAAACTTTTAAGATACTACACAGTCCAGGAAAAAATATTTCTACTAAAATGGTTTTTTGCTACCCAATAACTGGGTCATCCCAAAATTATTTTGAGGCTAAACTTAAAATATTAAGACATTTTGTTCATGATCTATTAGGAAAAATCGACTGTCTCGAAAGTGGACATCACCTCTTAAAGTATGCAGCTGCGCTCACTGCTACCCTGCTGTCCAGTCTTCTACTTGTATGTACCCCCAGCAAATCTTTAACCTTCTTTGTGCTTTGTTCAACGATTTCCTACTTGAAACCGTCAGTGATACTACTAATTGACCTGTTTTGCGCTATGACAGCACAGTTCCCACATGTTCGCTGCCTTTGCGAAAAACACCGGCGTATTCTATTTAAATAATAATTATTCATGTGTGTAGTAAATAAATAAGAAATTCATGTGTCGGCACGACCAGAGCGTCTACAACATTCCCATCAACATAACAGTAGTAATCATCAATAGCAACAATATGAAATATGTAACAGCCAGGCAGCAAACGAAAAAGAACTCGACAACAACTTGTACAATATAATAACACACTTTGGTGATGTATTCACACGATCGCCAACTAGCGATCGCTGATCATCATGATCATCAACAATTTACTGCGGAATGTGCGCGGCCGGACGCACATGCGTTTGTGTTGTTGTGCTGCGCAGCACTTGAATATGAATAAATAATAGCGAGTGTATAAATGTTATTTGGTACAAGGCGGCACTCTACACACGCACCGATCTTTATAGAAATTCATCTTTATGCAGTACTTCTTCAGCCTTAGCTGTGTGCTTACTTTCTTTTGTGTTCAACGCAACGCAACTCAGCTCAATTGAATGGTGTTTGTTTGTAGAATTCGCGGGTGTTTGCTGCCGCTCTGCGCGCGCGCTCTTGTGTGTGTGTGCGCATCGCGTGTGATCATTGTTTATTGATCGTGTCAGTCATGTCAAGTCACTCACTTGCTCAGCGCGCGCGCCTGTGTGTTCCATAAATGTGTGCAACGCTTTAAATTCAGTCCATTTCAGGCCATTATTACAGCTTTTTGTCTTACAAATGTCATTTTGTTGTTGTTGTTAGTTGGTTTGATTGATTAAATGCATAAGGTATAAGCGGACCAAAGCAAACACCGACGTCAGCGCCATTGTCGTGCCAGTGGACTCATACTCGTCTTGATCGTCTTCATCATCTACATTGGCCGTCTAGCACAGCGATCTTCATTGATTGGCGACGATCGTTGATCGCTGATCGTTGAACGCTGTTTGTTGCGCGACGAGTTCTTCAGCGCGGCTACAGCTTTTCGAAAGTGCGCTACTCAAAGTGAGTGATCGTCTTGCAACGCGTCACTGCTGCTTGCGCTCTACTTAGCCGCCACTCGCGCCCCTCTGTAGTGTCTGCTAGCCGTTGTGGCAAGCTGTGGCGGCTGCGCCGTTGTCGATGATGAAGTTGAGGTATGATCACTTTTGATTTACTGCTCGTAAAATGTATGCTCTTAGGTAGTTGTCGGCTATACAATAAATACCTGAGTTACGAGTAGATGGCTGCCTGTGTCGCTATGTGTAAATATGTATATATTTTATTTGAAGCAATTGTTTACTTTGTGCCCTTAGTTCCCAACTCGTGTTCTACACCGATTTTTATGATTGTTTAAAATTTCTTTTACGTCAATCAAAGCCAGCCAGCAAGCGGTTGGTGCTGTCCATCCAGCGGCCGGTTCGGCCCTCCGTCCGTCCTTCCACCGGCCGGTATGTCCAACTCTTCATGCGTCCGTCCATCCGTTTGAACAGTGCCGTGCGCATTTCGTTTCAGATCCATCATCGAAATGATCGCGCTGCCATTCTAAGCGACCAAGCGCGATGCTAGCGCATTGCTGTAGATTTGATGTCTTCTGACGAATGATGACGATCACGCTCAATGATCGCGGTGCTTAACGATCGACGATGACTCAAACAACTCTATTGTATCGAAAATGCCAATAAAATGCACAAAGGCAATAAAAATTTGTATAGCTAAGTGCTGGGAGATATTCAGGCGCGCATAGCTATGTCATAAATCCACACAATCAAAATGGCATTTGCTTGAGGGCGCGCACACAGCGCCAATATATAATTCAAGCTGGCGTTGAAATCAACAGATCGCGTTGAATTCGTACGAAAAATCGCGCCAATTTTTTATGCGTTTTCATTTTTTCTGCACTGACCGTGCCAACTTGAAATCGATTTGTAGGCGCTGACGCGTACAATGGGCGCTCTCGCACAAACGCAAGAAAAAATGTGGCAAAACCGTTCAGCTCCAATTTCGCATTCATTTCCTTCTGCCAAATGCGGACGCAGGCGCATACCGCGCTCCTTGCGCCGCTTACCACCGCTGCGCACTTCGGTTTTCTCACACATTTCCAATTAAAAGCACGTCGTGCGGCTTTCAGTTTTAATTACATTCGCGCAGTATTTTTGCGCTTTTTCTTCATCTGAAATTACAAATCTACAAATTAATTAAAATTAGATAAAAGTGACAGTGAAATGTATACCAACAGGTTTTATGCTTTATTTCGCCGCTGTCGCGCGCATTGCCTGCGGCCGGCAGAGCGGCACTGAAGCGGCGGATTAGTTGCTGATCGAGCATAAATATGATTTACGAGTGTAGCGGCGTGTGTGCTGCAAAGAAATATTGCTTTGTTGTAGCCACAGGTGGAATGAGGTGCCTTCTAAGCACGCGAGTGTGGCAGGAAGATCACCGCGGCCGTGCGCAGCGGGCACTTAATTTTACGCCATGGGTTTGAGCGCAGTTGCTCGCCGTGCAGATAACTTCATTGCAAGTGGCACAAGTGAATGTTTTATTGGCGGCGTTGAGCGGTCTTTAGCAGTCGCAGAAACTCGCGCTGATCTAGCGTTCGTATGTGATCATAAGTGATCGGTGCTTAAACGTTGTTAGAAAGTAAAGCACTCGGCAAGCAAGGAGTGTGTATTTCAAGGCTTGCTGTAACCTGCCTGATTCATCTTATTATATTAAAAGCTGCCTTGTGGCTATATAAATTCGCTGATAAGGTGACTAAATGATTCAGACCTTTACTCTAAGGCTCAATAGTTGAAATAGTGCTGGCTGAATGATGAACTGACTCATGAAACACTAAGTCTCAATGTGAGCTTTACTGCGCCAGTTGGAGGTGTATTGATATAAAGCTGAAGTCTTCGTCATGCGGGACATCAACGCTTTTAGCGCAGTTTAAAGGAGACTTGCTATCTAATGCTGAAACTTCATTCAGTCACTTGAACAGCGAAGTTCCCAGATATCGAAGTGTGGTGCAAGGTAAAGCCATACATAAGCAGAAGAGGTGTTCCAGCATCTCTCTCATTACCACTACCCTGCACTTTCTATATGTTTCTATACGGCTCGCATGTGTTCTTCACTTCCCTGTTCTGACGACGAAGAAATTACGTAAGTATTGATATTACTAATTTATCCGTGCTACGAATTCCCGTGTCTAAAAACAGTTGGTGGCGTCTTTTATCTTTCATGAAAGGAATGAACTATAGACAAAGAGGGCAATCCGTCTCACTAGAGCTCCACCATCAATTATCTGCGATTCCTCATATCTCTCTCAGCGGGACGGAGGTTCGTTTTCGATCTTCATTGCCGTCCTTTATTGAAGCTGCTCTAGAAGGCGAACCAATTCTTTTCTGTGATACGGCCATTGAAATTCTTTGAAAGCTCTTACAATTTTTTGGTCTTACTGTTTCCTTTTGCTTAGATACGTAGCTGATCCGGAGACCGCACTTGGACGATAAGCCAATTGCTGGTTAGAACCCCGACAACTAGGAAGAGACTAGCTCTACTGGTGGAAAAGAGCTAACTTAATTTCCTCCTAGCAGTCTAGGGCAAAAAGGATCTTAAGACTGCGCACCTAACCGATTATAGCATTTTAAAGAACCGCGAATCCTACACACAGTAAGGTGGATACAATGGGCTTGCTTTGGGAGGTCTTCTTTATCGTTTTTAATGCAAGAAAAGCTCTAATTGAGCCTTTAGCCCTCTATCGTCATCTGGGGATCAAGCTCATAAAAGCAAAATCTATTTTGGAATAGACAACGACCTTAATAGTCGAACCAGGAAATACTAACAACAACCCAACTTGAGCCTGAGGCAACTGTAGACCCCAATTGAGCGAAAACGAAGCCACCGTCGATCTCTTCACTAAAATGCGGCTGCCAGCATTAGTACCACGTATGGAATTTGTGGCATGCAACAAATGTATACACTGACTAAATAGAAACAAAGAGTAAAAAAATATCAAAAATGTGGCAACCACGGCAAATCAAAAAGCTATGAAAAGTAAATCAAAAGCGGCAACAAGGCGCAGCAAAGATGAAAAATGGCAGCGAAAAGTGCAAGGAAAGTGAGTGAGTGAATATGTGAGAGATAAGGCTGCAACAACAGCAACAGTGGTCTCTGGAGAAATTGTACGTGGACCAACGCAGCTCAGCGGCGCAACAAGCAGCGCGCAGCGAGTTGGCAACATGTGCGTGAATGTGGGTAGGTATGCATGCAACATGTTGTAGCGATGTGATTTTAATCAAATATTGCATAAGAACTGGCAACCGAGCGCTTACTGCTTGGCCGCCACTGCCGCGGGGCGGGCGAGTGCGCGCAAATATCATCATAATTGCAAGTTGCGCTTGCACGCGGCCGACGTTGCACATTTACAGGCACTTTTCGCATGTTGCTGACGCGCCGTCTTGTAGCTGGTTGCTGTTGTTGCCATTGCGTATGGCATTTGTGCGCACGCGCTGTGGTAACAAGCTGCGCAAAAGCAACAGCAACAAGCATGGCAGCTACAACAACATTAACGCAACTGCAACACAACGCCTAAGCGCACGTAACGAGTTTCTGTTGTTGCAACAATAACGTTGATGGCGTTACGGGCAACACCAGCTGCTGCTGAGGCAGCCAAAAGCCTATAAAACTTGTATTGCCGACCTGTGTGAGCGTATGTGTGAGTGTGTGTGCAACGCGGTGTTATGTTGGTGCGTTATTTAGCGAGTTGTGGCTGTTGCTGCAACGCCTTGCACAGCCGGCAGCAGTTTCCAGCGCATATTTACACAACAAATGCATATGCATGTGCGTATGTGTGTGTCGTTGTTGTCGGCTTCATTCCGTTTGGTTAAATATTGATATCGGAAGCTTGCTGCTTACCGCAATTCAGCGCGCGGCCTCGGGGTGCGGCGCGTATGCACACAGTGGCTGGGAAGCGATCTTATTAAGATTTATTCCGCGCTGCATTTCCATGAATGGATTAGTGCAATTGTGTGGCAACGCTTGCGTGGTTAGCTACATTGTACCAGGATTATGTAAAACTAAGTGAAGCGCTTTGGATTAGCGCAACGGGATCAGGCATCATAAAAAATATTTCAAAAGCGAGATTTGCAATTTTCATTAAATGCGTGAGAAATCGCCGTATGCGGTTCTGTCAATTACACATATTTCAGAAGATGTGCAAACGACGTACTTATAGCTAGCAGCTAAGTCTAGCAAAAACACAACATTAAACGACCTGCGTCCATACTAACAAAACCTCGGATACTCTATTTTCGCTCGCCATAGACAGGTGCAAGTAGTAATCACTTCGATTTAGGTCCGAGTTGTACGGTAAATATATAACTATCTCATACATAGTACATATCCCCCTGAGCTTCGGGACACCCGATTCATACTGGTTGCTAAGGTTTCACTTTTTTCGATACTACTAGGCCCTACCTACGCATAAAACACTAAACTTCTACCGCAGTTCACTGGTCCAACGAGACCGTCATTAGGCATTTATTCACAGAACAAAAATCAGCCACGATTGGCTTTTCATGACCACCTTTTGGGACTATTCTTGGCTAGTTCTTCTATAAATGACTCTAATCTGTTCTCTCTACTTCATATTTCGAGCTGATAAATAAATATGCTGAGAGCTTCCGAGAGAGATAGAGATATATATTCGCTGTAGCATTCGTGTCTTCTCAGAAATTGCGTAATGTAGTAATCCGTTGGGCCTTGATTTTTCTCCACCCAAACTTACACATATCCGATTAGCTTATCAATCTTTCAATGTCTATGGAATTTTCGGCACGTTGATGTCCGCTATGACCCCAGATGTCCCATACGATACCATACAGTATCCCTAGATAACCCTGATAGACTTTAGCTTAGTCACAGATCAGATTGGAAAAGGCCTTCGGTAATAATTGTTCGTCGCGAGCAAGTGTTTTTAATAAGTGCAAATTAGTTAAAGGCGGCCGAGAACGCGTTAGCGACGAACGTCTAGCACAGCCATCAACATCAACTTATGAACACGTCAGTAAAGTAAAGGAATTGGTGCTTGAGAATCGCGGCACAGGCATCATCAGAATATCGGAAGGATCAAGGAAAACCATTTTGATTTGGGCCTAAGAAAAGTAAAAGCATGATCGGTTCCGTCTACCACAATGTCTTGAATCATATTATTACTGGCGATGAGTCTTGAATTTATGCTTACGACCCGGAAACAAAGATCAATCGGCTGAATATCGTGGCAAAGGTGAGGCGTAGGAGAAAAAGCGACTCGGTATTAAGAAGATCACTCGAACTGTTTTACTGAAAAGGAAGTGGCGGGTCGTCTTAGACATCAGAGCGAGTATTCTTTTACTCATGGATCAAGCACAGTAGTTAAGGTTAATATCAATAAATAACGCTGTTGAAAGTCTATTTCAAGGACACATACGTTAAGCCGGTTAATTGAGAGTTCGCGAATTTTTAATGGTCTCTTATTGAATATTGAGGACTTCTGCCAAGGTTTGACTAATTTTATGAGCAAAGGACTGCTAAGAAAAATATTTTTTCTGGTTGGCTTGCTGGGAGACATACAAAATAGGAAGTACTCAGAAAACCAAGGAAAGTGCTTGATTTTTGAGCTTTTGATGTAAAAAAATGGTCAACTCGGGGCGAATTCGCACCAGATTGGGTAATTTTCGCGAATTTGAAACGATATTGACTTGCTGCTTGGAAGAGTAGTGAGCTTTGGGATAATTTTGGTGATATTCTATGACCATGCGAACCAATTAAAAAAGCTAAAGTTTAAATATTCTATACAGGAATGTTAACAGTATAAGAATGAGGGATTTAGCCCATACTAATACTGTTCGAGGCACCCATACTTAAATTCAACGGAATGAGAATGAGCCCTGTATCTATGGGCTTCGCGCGAGCTCTTCCAGCCTTGATCAACAACCAGCACTTGTGGGATTGCGAAAGACTTCTCAGTGAAACATAAAAGATCCCTTGAACTGTTCGTTCTTTGCAAGGCTCGTAACGCCACAACGATAGGTGTCCTAACTGGTTACTATCCTATTGGCACACACGCGTTTTGACTTAAGATTTTGGATCACATAACTTGTAAAAGTTAAAATGAGGATAATTAGCCGAACATATCTAGACACTTTCTCCTTCATTGTCCACCTTCCGCCAGACAAAGGTTGAAGCATTTCGGTTGACATACTTTTTATAGACCTGAGGAATCGGCTGGTATATATATATGGATATTACGGTTTTTGAACACTTTGGGTCAGAGGGATCACGCAGTCGCACATGTTTTGCTTAGTGACCAGCGCTAGTCAAGCTCACTGGAAGTCCATCGGTCCAGCGCTAGAGCGCAAGATGAGATCGGACAACCTAATTACTAACAGTTAAGTACCAGTTATAATACTTTATATACGAAATAAGCAACCAATATCTGCATAAAGGGAAATTGATTTGCATATGCGCCGCTCAAATTGCTCTGCCGTTCAAATTAATCTATATACTTGTTTTATTCGCCAGAAGAATGCATAAAACGAAAGCAAAATCCACTTTCCAGCAACGAAGATACTTAACACCTTCCTTTCGCCGCATTTCAATGAAAGAAAAGTGATTTTCGCCTGGGCTTCGAAAGCGATTCGAAAGTATGGACACATAGTTGTTGTAGCATAATAAATTCAATCACAAGCAACACATGTACAAAGCTACTTAAGTGTCGTGCCACACACACATACGATGATGTATGTATGTATCTGTGTTTCTGAGAGTACATTTATAAGTCCATCTATGGCATGCTACTGTCTAACGAGGTAGCGAGTGGCGATACGCGCAGATATGGAGGATGAGGTGGCAGAAGATAGCGGCGTGTTGGACTATATGGCCACAGTGGGCTTGTTAAAGCGCAACACACAATAACAATAGCAAATAAACAAAATACGAAAGCGATTGCCCATCGAAGGTGGCACCGAAAAGGAAGTGCAGCAACAACCAAAACTACAACAACATCAACAACAAGCAAGCAAGCAATCAGCATTTCCCAGTAGTTAGCAATTGTTTGCTTGAAACTGAGGCGAATGAGTTGCAAGCCAATAACCATAAATTGAATTTCAACAAAGTTACAGGCACAAACACACCGACACATATACATATATAGTTGTATACACAAGCGCATATCGAATACACATTCACTTGCAGTTAGCAGCGGCTATATATGCACACACCAGCGTAGCCCGGACTCATAGGTATCGAATGTTGCAACATGCACGTCATGGGAAAGTACTTGGAGGCCAACAAGTGAACGTAAGTTTTACATTTTACCGAAACACGCACGGCACACACACACATCAATGCTGAACAGAGTATAGCAAAAGAAATTGTTACCTACTTTTATTTCACTTGCTGCTAGATTTTCATGCCGCCACTTGCACGTCTTCCCCGGTTCCACACACTGAAACACGGCTTGGCTACAATTTCCGAAACCCAAGTCCCAGCAAATAGAAACGAAATAGCCGAAATTGGGAACAAGTGCATTCAAGTGAGTTGCAGTTTCTAGGTACAACAACAATGGCTTACTGTTGCACCTATTTTACGCTGTTGCCACTACTGACTTGCAACCGTTGAACTTTCATACGTGCGCATATAGATTTCTTCGCTTTTAAGCTTTTATTATTTATTTTTATATTATTTCTAATTTCACTTGTAATCGCAGTAAAATGGGGAGCAGCAGTCAGCCGAAGTCAGGCCAAGCCAAGTGCCTGCATAGTTGTGTGTGTGTGAGCATTTTGGGCGCATTCTATTACATTCATTGCCCCATTTGCTGCTGCATTGGCATTTCGATATGTGCAATGTAATTGTACGTAGCTGATAGATATGAGCGTAGCAAATGCGCTAAACTTTCACTTACTGTAATGAACAGTGGGCCTAAAAGTTTAATAAGTGGAAATAATACTTTTATGAAAGTTAAAGTGAATGGAATGCCGCACTTGACGAAGGTGTGACAGCAAGTTTAAGGAAATTTTATGTTAAGTTACGTTAAGTTAAGTTACGTTAAGTTAAGTTACGGTAAGTTAAGTTATGTTAAGTTACGTTAAGTCAAGTTAAGTTAAGTTACGTTAAGTTAAGTTATGTTAAGTTAAGTTACGTCAAGTTAAGTTGATGATTTCAGGTTACAATCATCTAAATTGGGTTAGTGACGTTAAGTTAAGTCAAGCTAAATCAAGTGAAGTTGCTGAAGTGAAATTATGATTACTGCTAGTACCATAAAGTTAAGTTATGTTAAGTTCAACTAAGTTCTACTAAGTTAATTTGCTAATTTTAAATATAAATACCTATATTTATGTTAATATGGGTTAAGTAAATGCTAAGTTAAAAATTCAAGTTATGTTAAGCTAAGTTAAGTTAAGTCAAGTAAAGTTGCAATTTTAAGTTACAATTGCTGCCAGTGTAACCAGCCTCTATTTATGCTAATGTGGGTTAAATTAAGCTAAGTTAAGTTAAGTTAAGTGAAGTAGCTAATTTTAAGTTAAAATTTTTGCAAGCGTGGACTATTTCATATTAAGTTAAGTAAAGTCGAGTTAAACTAGGTTAAGTTAGTTTCAGTTCCAATTTATGTTAGTGTTATTGGCTTATATTTATGGGTTAAGTTAAGTAATGCCACGTAAAACTGAGTTAAGGTAAAGTAAGCTAAGTTAAGTTAAGTTAAGTCAGGCTAAGTTAAGTTGCTAATTATAAGTTAGAATTACTCTAATGTAATTAGCCTATGTTTTGGCCGGCACTTTTTCAATTGACCTATTATTTCACCTGAAACTTGGGTGTGTGCAGTTAAGCATACGGGCAACAACTGCGACTGGGCACGACCAAAATATCTTTTAATTGCGCTTTTCTTCGCTTAATTTCATTTTTCTGTATTTTTCTTTTTATTTTTATTATTTTTTACTAAAATCGTATACTCCGCTATCTAATTGCTTTGGCTTGCAACAGCAGGTGGCAGTATTGTGCCGGACTGCAGCGGTGAAAACAATTCATTTTCTTTCAATTTACCTTTTTGACCTAATCAGCGATTTTTAAGTCGCCACCGTTGATAAAAATATATACAAAACTGTTGTTGTTGTTATTGTCGTTGCTTGGCGCAAATGCCACCGCCCACTTTGTGTGCCACAGACACTACAAGGCACATGCATGCAGTCGCGGCATCAATTTCTGGGGCAACAATGCTGTTGCTTTGGCGATCAGCTGGGCGCCTGGAAATCTTCAAATTGCTTTCAACACCAATTTATTTTTGGAAAATTACTTTCTCAAAAAATCAGCAGGAAAATGGTAAAGCGCGCAACGTCAACAACTGGCGCGCTGTGTGCCGCTTGCTAGGTGAGCGGCAAAAATGTTGTTGTTGGCGATTTTCGCATATGGCGTTTGACCTGAATGCGCCTGTTTGGCGCGCAACGCTTCGCGGCCGCCGCGCGCGCTTGGCTTTGTGGCATTTTTGTGTGTCCACCACATGCAGCACTGTGTGGCATTCACTATTTTTGCCACTTTTGGCGCAGCGCTAGCGACTGGCTGCCGCAAGAATGATAATGCAAAATTTCGTCTGCTAAAATTAGGTAGTTGTCCACATCAAAGCAACGCGCCGCCAAGTGCAGCCAAATTTAGAGTGTGTGCCACGGCGTTGTGGCGCGCTTGTGGACGCGCTTGAGTATTGGCAGGCCAAATGGGTAAAGGCGATTTGTTGACGGAAAGGCAAATGAAATAGCGGCTAATGGAGTGAGTTGGTGTGTGAAGTGCAGCAGCGCCGCTTAATTTTCCCAATTTTTCGTTTGCTGCAAATTTGCCGTCAATGCTGCAGCGAGTCGCAAGTCTATTTGTGGCACATATTGCATGCGCGTTGCAAGTTTGTGCTTAATGCTCTTCCACTCTTTCGTTGCCTGCTGCCACATTGTTGCAGTCAGCGTGCGGCATGTTGCATGCGGCGAGTTTGCGCTTATATTGCCGCGCTACCGACGCGCCGTTGTGTGCGAAAGTTCAATGCAATTGCGCTGTTGTTGCAGCAACGTCACTGGGTCGTCGGCAAATTGTTGCCTACTTGCCACACGTAAGCGCAATTGTGCGCCTATTTGTTGTTGCCATTTAAGCTGCTGCTTGCTCTCTGCTGGCTGGTCGCCGCACTGTAAGTGCTGCTCATTTAGTGCTTTGTGGTGGCATGCCATCACCTTTGCGCGCGCACCTAATGCCACTGAGAGTGCGTTGCTGTGCTTGTTGTTGTTGCAACTACTTAATTTGCTGCTTTTGTTGTTGTCTTGGCTGCTGTTGCGCCACTTTTGTGTGTTTCATATTTTCCATTGGCTGTCAGTAGGTTGCACGTTTCGATTTTCCATGTTGTCGTCGTTGTCTCTTGCTTTTTGGTTCTTTTTCTGCTGTAGGTAAAACGTTTTCTTTGTTGGCTGTTGTTGTTGTTGGAATATGTTGCCGCAACTTTAACATTAAATTCGTGCCATTTCTTTCTACGCCGTGTACTGCTGTTCCATTTCTTTTATTGTTTTTATAATCGCAGCCTAAACTTGAAAGGGTCACTTATTTGCTTTGCGCTTCAACTTGGTTTACGTCTGTGCTAGTTTACTGTGTTGTTTTTGTTTTTGGTGGTATCTTTCGCAACTCTTATTGCTTTTAATTATTCCATCACTTCAATTTTGCGCTTGCAACAGATCATTTCCACTTCCGGCAGGTCGTTTCTGTTGTCTTTACGGTATCCTTTCAGAGTTAGATATATTGGTATAGTTTTCTTTCCACTTCATCTTCGTAGAACTTCTTCTGCTACAATACGGAAGCGTTTGCCGTTCTGTTTTCCCAATTTCAGAAAGAGGCTGGCTAAACTCATGAGCTAAGCAGTCCAACCGACTGTGACCTTTAAAAGTTCTACTTTATAAGTTTCGTAAGGCCCTGAAATCTCGCTGCCTCCATTCCGAGTTCAGTTATTATTTTTACGAGCTCACTTTGTGCACTCTTAAACCTTTAACTATTCAGTAGTTGCTCTTGAATCTCTCCGTAATGAAGTTCCCATTATTAGACGGTATGATAAAAGTACCCTCACTGAGCACTGAAAATTAAAATGATATCCTGAAAGTCAAAGGTACTTTTGAGCATATGTTAATCGAAAATAAGACAACTTCGTCTTTAAAATTTCGATAGTATTGACTGTTCTCTCCTCTGCAATTTCAGAAAGAGACTGAGTATTTCAAGGCAAGGACCTTTGAGTAGACTTTGGCGGTTCTGTAGCTCTCGGAGTCAAAAGAATATCTCTGTTAACACTCTTATAAAATGTTCAATACAGTTGAGAGTCTTTGCAATACTAGTGTTTGTGTCAAGATTTGTTGGAAGACCCATTGAACCATAGTTTGTCAATCGGCAAACATTTCGAGACGGACTAACTCAAGGTTGTGACCGTTAGATCAGTCTTAGGCGGTTCCGTACCTCTCCGAACTGAACCAACGTCTCTTTTGGTCATACTTAGAGAACTTCCAATACGGTGAGAGTATCTGCAACACAAGAGTTGGTCTCCGGATCTGCTGGAAGATCCATAGATCTCTGTTGGCCACACTTATAAGACTTGCAATGCAGTTGAGAGTCTCTGCAACACAAGAGTTGAAGTCTTGATTTTTTGGAACATCCATTGGTGCATATTTTGAGAGTTTCTGTAACACAAGAGCTGCGCTCTAGATCTGTTGGAAGATCTATTGATACAGAGTGTCTGTAACACAAGAATTGGACTCCGGATATATTGGAAGATCCATTGATTCATATTCTCTCTCGCTTTAGCGATTCTATAATTCTCCGAACCGATCCAAAACGTCTTTTGGTCTTACTTATACGACTTACAATGCAGTTGAGAGTTTCTGCAATACAAAGGTTGGATTTCAGATCTGTTGGAAGATCCATGAATACATATTCTGTCGCTCTGCGAAAATTTTTTTGGCCATAATATTGCGACGGATCTTACATCAAGGAGTCGAGGTATACACATGGTTCAAGCCAATGACAACTTTGGCTATTATTCATCTTGAGCTAACGTATTTTGACGTTTCTTGCAGCACTTTGCGGATTTTCATAAGTTATTGCCAGTTTTAATTAGCTTCTAAAATATCCGTATGTTTCATAGAACCACTTTGAGTACTACGAAGGCCTTCGAACACCTTGAATCACTATATCGTAGCGCTAGTACCTACTCTAGGCTAGAGTTCTCAACTTGCTTTCTAAAATTCGGGCCTCTCGCCATTGCCTGAATAATTTTTCCCAAAGCAAGAGCACACTGCAGTTGAGTGAAATTTAAAATATTGGCATTTGCCATATTCCGCAACACTTCATTTACAACAACAACACTGAAAAAAGTAGCAAAATAAATCATTTCCGTGCAGTTCAAGTCCAGCAATCACAACACAATTCGTGATGCACCTGCTTCAACACTTGCCACCAGCTAGCTATGGATTAGTAATTGTCATGCCCCATTTCTGTTGCATGCACATTAGCATATGTTGCACGTTGCGCTAATACTATTGTTTATACAAAGCCGAAGCTAGACTAAAAGTTGGCGAAAAATCGCAACAAAAGCAAAAACCAAGTTGCAAAAAAGCTGTCACCAATTTTGCCACAACATAACGAGCGCTGCGAAAATGGACATTGACTCTTAGTCATTGACAATAAACACAACAACAACAAGAGGAACAACAGCAACGACTAGCAACAACACACCGACAACGGCGAGACAAAATGCAGTCAAGCAAAACCAAATAGTCGACGAGCACTCGAGCAGACAGCGTACGTGCAACAAACGGTGGTATGTAACATAACATGAAATGCAAAAACAAATAGAACAGTAAACAGCAGGAAAAATAACAATTCAGTTGGTGCTTAGCGGTAGTTGGCCGACAGGAGGAGGCAAGCGGGCAGCCGGACATGCGGCACGGCGTCCAAGTCCATCCACAGCCAAGAGTCGTAGTCATAAGAATAATATTAAGCAGTGTGCGACAAAAACAAAAGCAGAGCACAAACCAGCTGGCTGGCTGCCTCACTGTTGTGGTGTATGTGGCAAGAATGCTATGGTGTCTGCAACACTTGCCTGTTGACCAGACACACGAGCATGTGTGTGTGCAAGTACGAGTATATATACATATGTGTTTGTTGTAGGTAGTGCAGCTTTAACAACAACACGACTGTTGGCAGCAGCAGCAACAACGCCGCAGCGGCCGTTGCAACAACTGCAGCATGTTGCTGGCTGGCACGCCTGCGCGCTCCACTGCGCGCCAATTCAATTCAATTCAATCGCGGAAGGTATAAATTACTTATTCCACTTATTTATGTGTTAACAACTCGTATTATCCTCTCGTCTGCAATAATATTTATGCCACGTACATGTGCGTGTGTGTAAGTGTGCTTGTTGACAGCTTATGTTGAGCAGTCTCACCGGCATTGGTGTGCTGTTGCTATTAGATTTTATTTATTTTTTCTATTCAACGCTTGTTTATTTCTTAATTTCCATTTTTTGTGGCGTATTCCTTTAGCGTTGTTGCGAGACATGCGCGTTGCAAGTATGCATGTAGGTGTTTACCGGTTTGTCTTGTGTATAAACAACAAGAACGATTAAGAACTGTATAAATTTAGTCTTCGATTAATATCTCAAATGAAATGAGGAGCAGAAGGTTGGCAATCCTAGAGATTAAGTTGGACTTTATCGATATCAGGTCAGTCTGCAAGACCTTCTGAAGTTTGATCCATATTTATGAAATTTTACAACCCTAGTAGCGGAGCTCTATTTTATACACTTCTTGTCCGTTTTGCCGGACCTCTTAAGGTCTGATCACAAAAAATTCCCTTCCGTATTTATAAAACTTGGCAGCCCTTAGGTATAATCTGAATTTTATTCCTTTCGAGACTGTTTCAGGGGAACGTTAAAAGTTGGCAACCCTAGAGTGGAAGTTGTGCTTTATCGCCATCAGGTCATTTCCATAAGATCTACTAGGGTCTCATCAGATAAATTTCACTTAAAACCAGTATTTAGGAAAGTTGGCTACCCTGGTAGTGGAGTTCCATTTTCCTTCATTCGAGCCAATTCTGCAAATACTTAAATTTCACTTAATATTTATACTTCTAAAAGTAGAATTTGAATCTTATTCATGTCGAGTCTGTTTCAAGAGACCATCCAAGAACGATATTAATAGATCTTCCTTGAGATCCAAAATTGGCAACCCTAGAGTGGAAGATGAGTTTTATCCCTATCAAATCAGTTCTACAAGACAACTTCTAAGGTCTAATCAGATAAATTTCAATTAAAATCCGTATTTAGGAAAGATGTCTTCTCTGGGAGCAGAATTTCATTTTCTTTCCTTCGAGTCAATTCTGCTAAACTACAGGAGGTTTGTTCACTTTAATTTCTAAATCTGATTCATATCGATCATGTTTAAGAAGGCCATACAAGATCTATGCTAATAGGTCTTGAGGCCCATATTTCTCAAAGTTGACAACACTCTTTTTGAATTTGAATTTTTTCAATATCGTGCTGATTCCATCAGAATTTCAAGGTCTGAGCCTACAAATTTCCTTAGATGAACAATTTCCCAAATGTTGGAAAGTGAAATATGGTGTCTTGCCCTGTTACCAAGAACATCTAAGTTCTGAGGAAAATTATCTATCGAGGTTCTTAAGGCATTGAGTCTTGTTATATCGAGCATACGCACAAGACCATTAAAACTGTTAAACTATAGTCATGAAAATATTTAGACTGGATTTAATGAACAGCGAACCTTTGGCGAGAGTTCAGAAAATCTAAAATTTGGGTAAAGAAAATTTCTTTGAGATCCACAACTTGCTGGGATGAAACGGACAGAAATCTAATTATCGCAAACTTCCAAATGTTGTATAAATAGATCGATTATTAGGTTACTAACTCTTGCAGAATTTGACAATGAGGTCCATATTGAGCAGCTAAATGTGTCAGTTCGTATGGAGCATAAGCTAGTCTAAGTAAAACTGGCTGATTATTCCGTTAATGACACCGGCTGTCAAACTGAGATAAAAGCTCCTATTCGAACCCAAAGGCTTTGACTATGGACTAAGCACGCTATAAGAAACATTTCAGAGAGCCAGGAAAGCCTGGAAATGACTTGTAGATCTCCAAACTTGTGTTCAAATGTCACCTCCTTAGGTTTAAAACAGAAAAACTTAGATAGTTGGCAGACTTTGGGAGGCCAATCTTCCATCTAGGAAACAACAATGTAAAGAGATCTAACCACAGATGTAATTATACCTCTTTTTCCAAAATATTCAGTCAATCTTCACGATAAAATGAAAGCGTACAACCAATTCAGGCATTTTTAAGAAAACTAAATTGTATTAATTACTCACATCTTTCAACACACATATCTACATACTTAGGTATCACCAAACACACGCAGTGGCATGAAAACTCCAAATATTTAACGGTCATTTCTGGCCTTTCACTTAACGTTCTCCAAAGCTACATACATACATACAAGTACACACACTCATACGCGATATTGTTTGTTTCTAAATATTTGCCATACAAACATTTTAGTGCTTTGTGTTGCGCTAAGAGCAAAATTGTGTCGAATACCAGGGCAAAAGCTTCGGCTTCACATCCATGCATGTGGGCATGTGTGTTCGGTGGAATTAACTATTCGTTGCATTTAATGAATATTTGAAAGTTTTGCGTTGAAAGCCAATTTGTTTAATGGATAGTGAAGTATTTGCAATTGAATTCTTCTGCCAGACAATGTGTTGATGTAATCATGTAACCGTGTTGGTGAGACCAAAAGAGTTCAACGGCAGAGCTAACTCTTTTAAGCCCCTAGCTTTATGTTTTTCCAATGCTAGTCAAAATAAGGGTTCTTTAAGCGCGACTATCGGTAGATAAAGGATATAGGAGTTTACACTGTCATGATCATGGATTTTGATGACTATGAGAGCTTTTCCAAAATCTTTAACGGCTTTATATTCATTTACCTGATCTATCATAGTTGATATAGCTTTTCCTAGTACAACTTTAAATGCTGGTTTTAAGCTTTCGCAAATTTAATCGGCTTTTCTATGTTTTCTAGATAAAATGGCAGGCTTTTTATGTATATTTTTAGGTAATGTTCATGCTAAAACAGAGCTTTATGAAAAACTGAAAATACTTGGAAAGCTTTTGGCCATTTTTATGGTTAAGGTTTTATCTACTTTTACGAGCTTTTTGGTGTATTGGCGTACCAAGATGCTTTTCATAATTATCGCATTATATGAGCTTTTGAGAGTAAACAAAAACTCCTTACAAATAACTTTCGCTGGAAAATTTTAGTTTGAAAATTAAAGCTTTCAATTCCTGCGTTATAGATATTCCAGTTCAAAAACTTTGACTATTTACCTACTCTGTCGAGCTTTTCGGAGCTTTCATAAAACTTTTCTTAATTGTATGAACTTTTTTGAGCTTTCATAAAACTTTTCTAACTTTTATGAGCTTCTTAATATATTTGTGAATAGTTAGTGATAAGTAAAATCCCTCATTACTACTTTTCGCTGAAACAATGTATTTTAGAAGAACGAAAGTTTTCAATCGGTGTATTATAGAAATTCCAGATGTAGAGCGTATACGAATCAACTACTCTTATGAGCTTTTCTCAGCTTTCATAGAACTTTTCTTACTTCTATGCGGTTTTTTGAGCTTTTATACACATTTTCTTGATTTAATAAGCTTTTTTGAGCTTTCATGAAACTTTTCTTAACCTTATGAGCTTTTTAATGGATTTAAAAAAAGGAATCGGAAGTGAAACCCCTTATGACTACTTTTCGTTGTAAATATGCTTTCTTTAAGAATTAGAGCTTTCGGTCCGTGTTTTACAGACTTCCAGCTCCTTTACATAAAGCTTTCATGGACTATATATATTTTTAAACAAACCAAAAATAAGCTTGCTACAAATGAAATGAAAATTCATAAGCCTTAAGCTGCGAAGGATTATGACAGCGTCAACCACGCTCCTTGCCCTTCGAACGGATCAATCATTTCCCTGTGTTCATACATGCCACATATGCATGCATACCTATGGACTTGTATAATTCCCGAACTATATATCTATGTATGTATATCTTGTACTTATTAGTGGATCGGTGTGTCTGTGTTCCACAGCGCAGCTGTGCTGAGTGGCCGCATTTCGTTGCACTCGCGTTTGCTGTTCACGGCTCGCCAAAGGAAAACTGCTAAAAGCCGAAACGTGTTCGCCGTGTTGTAAAAACAGCGCAGGTCGCTGTGATGTTTACAATTTTTACTTTTATTTTATTGTTTTTTTTTGTACGTTTTCTAAACCAAAATCGCACGACAGCGCGCTGGTTGCCCGACACCGAGACGCCTGGCTCTGCGTCCCCGCGCAAAGCTCATTCATTGTTACGGCCGATATCCTACTTATTTACTTGCTGCTCACTCGCGCGCTTGCTCGCGGCCATGCCAAGCTGGTCGGCCTACCGTGTCTCCTCGCCGCGTCCTCATTAAGGCGCGCATGTGTATGTGTGTGTGTGTACGATCG
Source organism: Bactrocera zonata (assembly GCA_037783105.1). Classification (NCBI taxonomy): domain Eukaryota; kingdom Metazoa; phylum Arthropoda; class Insecta; order Diptera; family Tephritidae; genus Bactrocera; species Bactrocera zonata. The sequence continues at coordinate 672,925 of JBAWJQ010000248.1, read as the reverse complement.
CTTGCGTATAATTGTATTTCCTACTTGTTCCACTCTTTTTAAATAATTTTATTTTATTTGTAATTTATTTTTTTTTAATTTTTTTTCGTTGCGCAAAGTATTTGTTTTGCCGCTGCGCGCTGCATTGATCGCCCGATCGTGCACTTGAACTTGGCCGCCGACAGTCAATGGGGTCTATCTAACTAAGCCGCCGCCAACATTGATTGTATGCGCTTGTTGCTGCGTTGTTGTAGTTGTCGATACACAACACAACAAAAAATGAAAGAAACAACTACAACAATTACCCGACGAAACAATAAGCCATAATGGCAAATGTCGTATGTTGCAGCCGTGAATGCTAACAGTTCGCTGTATTTGCTTGTTTTTGTTGTTGCTGTGTGCTTTTTCTTCTTCTTCTTTATTATTGTTATTGCCTTGCAATTTTATTTCTGTACTTCATATACGTTTTTGTTTTTGCTGTTGTTAGTGCGCAATTTTTTTATTAGTCCAACTTCAGCGCGCTCTCTGCGCTTCCCGGCGTTCCATGCTCTGTGGCAAGCGTGCAATATTCTGTGGCAAGTTTTTACTTTGCGCAAAAGCCAAAGTTGAAATTCTTTGTCAGACAAGTCAAGCAATAAAAATATAATCAACCAAGTGTCGTAGATATTATTATTACAAAAAGTCGATATGGAATTATGGAATGCAAAGTCTGCTGGGATTATAATGTCAAGCGTCGCACATGCCACGAACTATTTTAATGTATAAGTCAATATGGGTATATATTAGTTATATACCAGGTTCATACTAGGTATATACTAGGTTCACACGTTCGAATGTGGCAAATATGATGCCATGATGATGATTATAATGGATCTTAATCATAAGGGATCCAAACTATAATATTTCCAAATTATAAAGGATCTAATTATAAGGGAAATAACAGAGTGCAATTTGAGCCAAGCCCTAGAACAGTGACTAATGCTATTCACATCAATACGTAGAAAAATTTTCCTTGCTCCATCTGACTTCCATAAATATTTTCCAAAAGCGCTGTAGGAATGGCATATAATATATGAGAAAAACATCCTTTGAGTTCAACTAGTGACAAAAGCGAAAAAAATTCCAATTCTCAATACTGTCGTTAAGAGAAATTACAACGGCACTTTATTAATACAACGCAACAGCTACTAAGTTTACAAACCCGCCAAACTCGCACAGTTTAACGAAGGATTCGAGGAAAAGATTACTCTATATTATTCGAGGAAAGATTACTCTATATGACAGTTTTGAAGCCTACGTCACAGACTCAACTATCATCAAGGTATCAACAAAATGGAATAAAATTGCTGGATTCCAGTTTTCAGGACAAAATCCAGACTCTAGGATCTAGGACTCTAAAACATTTTTCAAGATGAAATCACCGAATTAACAATAATTTAGGTACCAACAAAATGGAAGCAAATCCCTGTATCCCAGACCCTTGTATCATCACGTTGCCAACAAAGTGGATCGAAATCTTTGTTCATGATTCTTCTGAATTTACAAATAATTCTCATATCAGATGTAGATTGATCCGATTAAATATATTGTGGAAGTAGGGGCGGTAATTACAATCCATAATGCATTTTAATTTCTTAAATAAGATTTATTTATTCTCTCTAGCATTATTTACCTCCAAGTAGCCGATCTTTATCTGGCTTTTTCGCTTAACCATTTCAACTAAACTAGAACCGCACATAAATACTCGTATAATTTAAGCTTATTATGCAGCCCTTTCATATAAATAGCGAGTACTAACCAAAAAAAGTAAAAGTATGTCGGTTTTAATTTTGATTTGTGTGATTTCTGCACGCTTTCAGCGGCCTCAAGCCGCAGCGAGTCTTTAAGAGCGCGCTTACCACCCGCTGCAACAGCAGCCAGCACTTCGGAAAGCATGACGAACGCTCTGTGTGTAAATACATGAAATTTTAAATTCAAATTATTTGCCAAGCATTCGGCCCTAAATCACCATATCTCCAGCCACATCGTGTGCTCAACAGATTTGAATGTAAGTTAGGCTTAAAAACGAGATAAGTAAATTGTTTGCAGACAGGCAACTAGTTTGTTCACACTTTGCGCTTGAAAATGTTGTGCTAAATTACATAATAATGTTCATGAATAAGTGCATATTTAACGTGAAACGCTTGCGGCTAAGAATAATATTTTCTTGTTACTTAAATTTCCAGTGCAAAGTTTTCTTTGATAAAATTTTATTAGAAAATGTTGAAAGCACGTAATATAATTTTGCGCATGCCCAGGCCACATTTTGTAGCAAGTTCAAACTGCTTGATATTTATTAATTCAATTCGCGGAAATTGTGGATGTAATTCAGTAACAGAAATTCACTTTCAGTCCGACCTTCTTCGAATTAACAGTGCTGTTTCACAAGTTCAGTTAATGCTGTTCCACAAGTCCAACTATTTAGCCGTCCATCTAACAAGCCAAAGTACAAGCAATCGCACATACTATGTAAGAATACCCTAAAGCTAAAACTGTTAAATTATACTGATCAGCAAGGCTTGCGCCGCATATACGTATGTATATTCATTTATTCCCAACTTCTAGCGTGTTGGCAGCCATTTAATTGCCTCTACAATTCTCCACCTCATTATGTTGCATGTTGGCTAATTGCAATTGTTCGGCGAAATGAAAAACGACATTAGAATTGTGGCGTTCGGCGTATACATTGCCAAGATTCTAGTATAATAGCGTGCAAATATTCGGAAATGTATGCACATGCAAGCAATTTGCAAGAGCACAAAATAAATGAGAATAGCAAATATATTTGGCGTTTTCAATTAGGCGAGCTGTCGTCTTACAAATGGTCAAGAATTCACATAAAAAAAATATAAAAAATACAAAATTTGCATGTTTAAGGCGGTTGGGAATTCTTTTGACATGTCTCTTTATGAAAATGGTTTAAATTGATGATCGCACATGCCAAAGCGTGATTTATTTCACTTACAGAGTTATGGATTTTTTCCAGCAAAGCGCGCAAGTACTGGCTAGAACGACCTTTCAGCACGTAGATCACGTATAACTGCGCTTAATCCATGCTTTTTCGAACTTAATGTCAGCGTTTTGCGGGCCAAAATAGGAGTATAAAAAATTCAGGTATGGGCACACCTAGAACGCTGATTTAAGCTAAACCTTATTAAGGGGTTCTTCAGAACCCACTAGTCACTATATTTCTTCATTGAAAGCTGATGTCTCAAGTCAAGCTTGAACAAACGCTTTAATGTAGGTTACGTTAGATTAGGTAAATAGAATGAATAATCGTGAGACTACGAATAATATGTCTACAAAGCGCCTAGAAGCGCCTATTTCAGGCAAGTCGCCGGGTTCGTAGAAATTTTGGCAACCAATATCTTTCAATCTTCGTCTAGCGAAAGCTGCACAGTAAAGGATAAAGTGTCTAGACCACTACATCCTCTTCCCTGCGTCTTTGACAAGTTACGTCCACTAAAATCTTTACCTTCATCGCGTGTGTGCCAATGGCACAATGTCCAGTCAGGACACCTATAATTGCGGCTATGTGAATTTTGCTAAAAACTCTCGCTATTCCACAATTGCTGGCTGACCAATGCTTACTCTTATTCGCCGTAGGACCATAAGTCTGTCTGGTTCCATCCTAATGGGATTTGGATAGGGGTGTTCTTCTTGCAAGTTCAGCAGCTTTACGATTTCAGAGGATTCCGCTGTGGCTAGGCATTTAGACAATTTTATATGAAAGCTTATTATAACTAATCTTCTTCTAAAAAGCAAAAGTCGATCCAAGTCCGACAATTTTGGGAAGACAATCCTTGGCATGATCAAAATACGAGTACTTTCCAACTGTTTAAATCCGACAGTCTATTCGTCCCACGGATATTAGGAGTTTTACGGAAGAGTGAATCCGCACATCCGTCCTTGATCTTCCGTGTCTTAAGACTGTGAAGAGCTGGTGATTTTTATGAGACTACGAAATTTACAGCTTGAATAATTGAACTTTTGCGGTAGAGTGCTTCAGTCTATCCATCCAAGACCTCTTACAAAACCCTTCTGGATATTTGCATAAGGTTTTGGAATATGAAACTCGAGCTTCTTAGAAACTAGGAACCTGCTGAAGCCTCTTGCATCATACGGTCACCCAGTTTAGATCCCTAAGGTGCCTGCTTTGTAGTTTCATCACTATTTTCTTTGTCCAGAATAACAAAGTTATTAACAAGTCTTCCCATTTCTGCTCTCCTCCAAATTATTTCCGCATTTTTAGCAAACACCGTTCACGTTGTTAGCATGGATCACGTTGTTAGAGCCACATTATTGACGGGTTGTGGCAGTGAATGACAAACGTTTGGCACGTAGCATAAAAGGTTATGATGGACAGTCAGCAGCGCTAAATGCTTGTGCTTTAACACACACACACACACACATGCATACAGGCACATGCGCATGGAGGCAGTCAGACATGTAGGTGCATAGTTAGGCGTTCCAGTTAAAAGCCGTTGCTTTGGCATATTTTCCTGTATTCCACAGCAATGAGTGCAAGATACATTTGTGCGATAAGAAAACCTTTAAGTCATTTTTATGAAAAATCACTTCCTGGTTTTGCCGGCGTCACAACACGCGTCGCACTGCGCTTTACTTTGCGTCGTGCCACAAGTTGCGACAGCAACGGCGACGGCGGCGGCGGCGGCGGCCACAGCGTTTAACCACGCAGCAACAGCAATAGCGGCAGTGGCAGCCGTGCTGGTGGCTGCAAGTTTGCCTGCAATGATGACTGTCATGATTGCTGTTGCCTGTTGCCCGTTGCCCGTTGTTGTGGCAAGCAAATATCAAAGCGCGAGAATATGCAAAAATTGCCGGCGCAAAAAGTGACGAAGCAAAGAAATGCATAACAACAGATCTGCCAGCTGCGGCAGTCGAGGATGAAGCAAAGAAATCATTGTCGACTGCCTGGCTGGCTGGTTGTTTGGTGAGTGCGGCCCGCTTTTGGGGGCGGCGCTCAAGCATGCCACAAGATCATTAACACACTCAAGGCGGGCGCTGCGAGCGGCACGCTGTCGAGTCGGTTGACGCGCGGCAACGGTTATGAGATGAAATGTGCTCCGCATGCAAAGAGTGCACATATTTTTGCACGTGACCTTATTTATTTTCACGTCGCCGCGCAATGCGCTCGCCCACACAGCGAAGACGCTAGTGTATGGCAGTCGCATCAGTCGCAGTCGCCCATAGCCGCTGGTTTTGGGCTAAAAATCATTTTTCGATCACGTTTTGACAACGCTTTGTTGTTGTTTTTGTGCTTACTTCACAGTTATGCATTACTTAGTAGTGATTGGTTGTGCGAGAGCTAGTGACTATGATTTAAAACCGACACGAAGCTGTCGACGTAATGAATAATCTCGAACTCCGTGCGGGTGGAGAAAAGTACGAAAATCGACTTTTATACAAATGAAGTGCCGAATAAACATATATACAAGTATTGTGTATGTATGTAAAAATGTTTACCGCTAATCACTGAGAAACCTTGCATACCAAGTGGATCTTTGTGGATCTCAGCTAACTGGAGTCCGGAGTAACAAACTTCCTTTAAGAGCTATTTTCTTTGAATATTTACCATAAATACAGATAATTCTGTGAGCTTAAAGCCAAAGAATCTCCTGGGAATATTTACAGTGTCAAAATTGAATTATTTACTCTTCCATCCCCGAGGTTTGGAGTTAATTTCCTCCCATCTCTCGAAAACTCGTAACGCCGACTCATCCGATTTTGTCATCGTCCATGCCAACGCTATACCGCTGTGGCTATAATCCCAATGACATTCGAAGAAGCGCAAGATAGATACCATAACTTTCAGAACAACTTCCAACTTTGTCGGCTCGTTTCCTAAAACTAAGAGTCACCTTAATGATATCCAACATTCGCTAAAGGAATATTCAAAGGTTGACTTTCAAAATTCTGATTCCTCTCAATATTTCATCAACTATATATCCCAACCCAACATAAAAGAAACCAGAGGGCTGCCAGAAACTATCTGCCGACGGTATTCTACAAAAATATCGGAGACGGGCCGCAAGCACAAGCTGGCGACGTGCTGGTTGCTGATGATGATGAAGTTGATGTATTCAAAGTGCAATATCACGCCTCGTCTATTTATCGACAACAAGACAACGAAAGTCACTCAGCCGTTTGGGCAAACTCTAGCGAACACTTAAAGCAATCACAGAGTTCGGCAGCAAGCAGGGAGGCGGTGAGGTGCACACAAATCGTGTGGAAGACTCTACAGCAACAGTAGAATATTAGGCGGCAAGCAGAACATTTGGCGCTCGCTAGCGGAAACTGCAACCGATGTGGCACACGCGCACATGCGCGCTGACAAATACTGGCATACTCGTAGGTTTATTTGGATCCATGACAGAGTTGCACAGAACCACTGTAGCAGCGTTAGCAACTGCTGATGGAATACCTGTAGACGAATTACGTCTGTCAGCGCGATTGCCGCGTCAGTCAGTTGGGCGAATCCCGGCTCGTCACTACGTGCGGCATTCTGTCCGGCTGACAGGCGCAGCGTCCGACAGTTATTGGCAATGCGGAAAAGCTTAACCGCAAGCAATATTCAACAGCCAATGCCACAGCCACAGTCACAACAGCAACCGCAGTCGAAAGCATTCAGTCAATATCGTGCCACAACTGCAACAGCTACAGCGCGCCGCAAAAATCAACGACCGCAGCATGCACAGCAACGAGAGTGCAGCGTGCCGCGTCGGTGATGCATGAGGTGAGAAAAATGTTTTTGTGCGCCTGCGCGTTGCGGTTGTAAATTTATTTGTCGTGCATCACGCAGTCGTTGTTGAATTTAAAAGTCGTTACTGCGCGGCCAGCGAAATACACGTAACGTGCCACAGCGTTCACTTGGTTGCGCGGTTGCCTGGCTGGCTGGTTGTTGGGTGGGCGGTCGGTTTGGGGATGCTGCTGCCGCCGCTGCCGCCCGCACGTATTAATGTAAATAAGTGGTTAAAGCCTATTTTTCATGTTATTGGCAGTTGGCAGTTGGCTCTGGTTGTTGCGGCTTGTGTTGCTTTCACAACCGCTGAAAATTGCCACATGCATTATGAAGTGTTGATGGCAACAAATTCTACGCTCTCGCATAAAATATGTGGAAGCGCAAAAGTGTTAATATTCACAATGTACGTTGAGGCGTGCAGCAGCGCTGATTATTACCTATTTTATTCGACGTTTCTGTTTGACGGAAGTTATTGCTTGTCGTGCTGTGGCAGAACGCTTGGCTGTCCGCATAGCGCAGTTGTTGAAATTACAGTTTCTCTGAATTTATTGTAAATATATGTTATATATTATATAATAAAATTATGCAACAAAGTGTGAGATACTTGAAAACTTATTGAAAGTATTATTCGTGGATAGATGCTCCTTTCTCCGACTGCCTTATTTACCACTTTTGTTTTATTCTTTTACATATACCTTTCATTGTTTGGACACTACTTCTGACACCTTATGACAAATAGCTACGAGTCTTAAGCACCGATTTTCCAAGTCCAAATATGTATCTAAAATTGGACTTAAAACATTGCTCACATAATCTTTTTAAGTTGAGATTGTGCTCATAATTCCATTTTTTGAAATCGGTAAGCCAAAATTTTGACTAGACAATATATTATTTCTAGAATTATTCTCCAATTGCCTTGGGTTGACGAGTAACCAGACACTGCCCCAAGAAAACTAAACATCAACAATCGGTACACTAAGTTTAGACATAATGAAAAAAGCTCCGAAAACTGTGAAAGGAGTGGACGTCCAAAAGAGATTGTTACCGACGAAAACATCAAAAAAGTCCTCAAAATTATTTTTGATGACCATAAGGTGAATTGTTCGAGATATCAGACAATCTAAAGATATCCACTGAACGTGTACATCATATCTTTCACGAATATTCGGGTATCAGAAAGTTTGGTGTAAAGTGGGCGCCGAGCAAGCCCACTTTTGACTGAAGACAACGACGAGTTGATGATTCGGAGCACTGTTTGGAGAAGTTAAATAGTAACAAACTCGAGTTTTTTCGCCGATATATGACAATGGACGAAACATGGCTCCATCATTTCACTCCGAAGTCCAATGGACAGTCATCCGCGTGGTCTGCATACGAAGAACCTGCTCCGAAGTGTGGAAAAATGCAAAAGTCGGCTGGCAAGTTTATGCCGTCTATATTTTGAGATGCACTGCGAATCAGTTTTATTGACTACCTTGAAAAATAAAGCACCATCAATAGCTACTATAGTGTTATTGGACCGTTTGAAGAAAGAAATCGCCGAAAGACGACCGCATTTGAAGTAAAAAAAGAGCTGATTCACCGAAACAACGCAACGTATCACAAGCCATCTCCTTGTTGAATGAAAAAAATACTTTTGTTTTACTATGGTGGGCCGAGGACTTGACTTAATTGACCTGTTAAGCGAAGAAACACCACACATATTGGAAACTCAACTCTTAAGGCAGTGAGTGACCAACTGGAGTAAATTGGACTTCCTGGACCTTGATTTTTTTAAAATTGGCGAGAAATTGAAAAGGAGTGGTACTGGAGATACAATAACAAAGTGATTATCACCAAAACAATATATGTAAGTGAAACCTCTAGAACTGCTCGCGGTATCTCTCAAAGAGGGATATAATAAATCATAGTTTAAAGACAAGACTAAACGAGATGTAGCTAGCTCAGTTTCGGAAAAAAGAACTCCGGTCTCGCTTCACGCTTGATGCACCATTAACTTGAGCTCTCGTGTCATTGACGGTATGCAAAGTTCATGGATCCGAAAATACGACAGTTCAATAGAAGACTGAGGTTATGTCTAGCTTCTGATTAGCACATTTTATTATAATTTTAACGCACGAATAACTCAAATATTCGGGAATAATAGCGAAGCAAAGCCAAATGGTGCAAAGACCTGCTAAATGTTTGAATGAAAGGACAGCCTATACAAATCACTGGCGCCAATTAATGCTATACTAAATAATTTCTTATGTTACAAAATTATCAAAAGCGTTTTTGAAACACCAAAAAGCACAAATAAACATTTATTTTTACTTTTTAGCCACCAAAATCGATGTTAATTAATGAAAGCCTCAATAATTTTTAGCACCTCATTGAAAGTAGCGACTGTGACGACCACCTTCGAGCCACCAAATGCTGCTATTTTGTTACTTATTTGTTTATGTGCTTATTTGTTTTTGTGTATGTATGTTTGTGTGCGTGTGTTTTTTCTTATTTAATAGATGTCAATAAAATAATAAAAAAATACCGACACTAATGAGTATTTGAAATGAGCTTTGAAATATTTGAAAGATGATTAACAATGTTGCTAAATAAATAAACAAATACAAGAAGACATACACACTCATATACATTATTTAAAAATCTACTCAACTCTTTCAAGTGGATATGTATGTATGCTTAGTTGATATTTATTGTTGTTTTAATGTTTATTACACTTGTTAGTGGGCTCATAAATCTCTGTTGTGGAGGCAGAAGAAGTGGAAAAGGGCTTGTGATTGAGTTTTTTACGTCTAAAGTGTGGAAAATGTAGAAAATTTAAAAAATTAGAAGGGAAAAAATTCCAAAAACGAAGGTACGCTAATTTCGGCTGCACCGAAGTTATGATACCCTACACAACTGCATTTTTTATAACATAAAAGGGTATAAAAAGAGCTTTAGCTTGATTTTGTTAAGTCAATTTTTATGGCAGCTATATGCTATAGTGCTCCGATTTGAACGTAATATTCGGAGATAGTAGTTTTGTTCTCGATAATAAACTGTGCCAAATATATACTATCAATTAAAAAAATTAAAAAAGTTTTCCATACAGGGACTTGAGTTTCATGGTTAAGTTTGTATGACAACTATATGTTATAGTACCCGATCTGAGCTATTTCTTTACAGATTGCATTATTGTCTGAAGGAATAATCCAAGCCAAAGTTTGTGAAGATATCTAATCAAATAAAAAGTTTTTTCCTACAGGGACTTGAGTTTGATCGTTCAGTTTATATTACAGCTATATGTTGTGGTGGTCCGATATCGACGATTTTGACAAATGAACAGTCTCTTGACGAAAAAAGAGGGTGTGCGAAATTTCAGTTCGATAACTCGAAAACTGAAAGACCGACGGACATGTCTAAATCGACGCAACTCCTCGGCTGATCCTTTATATATGAGAAATATAGCCTCCGACGCTTCTTACTGGTTGTGCAGGGTATAAAAATATGGTTATGAAATATATATGTGTTTGTGTTTAAGGCTGCCTAAAAGCAAACGCAAACTGTTATTTCAACAAGCAAATACAAAAACAAACGCAACGGTTCCACATATGAGCTGTGTGATTAAGAAAAGTGAAAAGTGCATGTAAGCTTGGAAAAGAATATTTCACTTGTGGTCACAAGCAATTCTAACCTCAACGCAGTTATTTACACACACACATGCACACGCATGCACGCTCATACACGTGTTTGTAAGTAGACGCGCGTTGACTGCTTTTTGAGAAAACACTTTGCGGCTAAGTAAACAGCACGCTCTTCTATTACCAACGACGCATACCGTCTCCCCCTCCGTACCGTCACCTTTAGACACCACGCAGTGCGATTGCGCCCACTCAGCTGCATTGTTGTTGTGTTATAGTTTGCCACTTGGTCGCCACCGCTGCCAGCCAAGCGCTGTCAACATTACTTTACCAAATAGACGCTGCTCGATTGTGGCGCTTTGTGTACTCAACACTTGGATTTGATCGTTTTCATGGCGTGAAGTAGGCACTAGCTGCCACCCCTACACACACACGCACAAACTACATTTATTGTAGTCAGTTAGACAGTCAGAGACTTGTGAAGTTCTTTTCAAGCATTCGCTGACTTCTGCAGTCAGTTGTGTTGGTCTTTGGTGTCCAACTGTTGTCGCTACCATCGAGTCATCGTTGTCGCACAGTCCATTCACAGTTTTTGTGGCGTTGTGCGCAAGCGCTTGCGTTTTCGTTGGCGTTTTCGTTTAAATTGTTTACTTTTCGCCTCGTTTTCTCTTTGCACACTCTTGACGCTTGTTTGTTTTGATTTGATGTCATGCTTGTTGTTATGCCCTTCAAACAAACTTACAACAAATATAGGCGCGTTATTATCGTGTGTTGTTGAGACACAAATGTTAACAAGTAGTAAGTTGTCTGTGTGGAACCACTAAGATATAGTTTACGACACCTCAAACAGCATTCGAAAAGAAGTTCAGGTCTCAAAACCATAATGAAAAACATATGCTCTTGTTGTATTCCGAGGCTTGACTTGACTCAAAATCGTCGCCTATTAGCATCCCCAGAACTATTGAGAAACTAGCACTGCTGAGGCCAAAGAGCTCACTGAATCTCTTGCGAATTGACCTTAGGCTAAAAGGATTTTACGACAGCGCAAAAACTGATGTTACCACAGTGCAGCTCTAGTTCGCGCAAAACCCAGGTATACAGTAGTCAAATGCACAAAGTAAGCGAAGCACCGATACTTTCACATTCCTCTGCTAGCGAGGCTAAGGTGTCAGCTGGCATCCGTACTAGTCTTATCACACTAGAGAAGGCCAGTCTTACCGTGGGCAAAGAGCTCACTTCATCTTTTCCTATCCAGGATCTTGAGACGGCATAAAAATCGAGGGTAGCCTGGCACTGGTTATGAACTTGTGAAGTCCAACTATCCCGCGGTGGAACGCACGAAGAGAGTGAAGACCGGAGACATTACCATTCTTTTCATTGCTCGGCTAGAAAGCCTTTCCTTGCAGCTCGTCACCTTTGCAGTAACCTGCGATTCCGCTGTGGCTTGCCACTCATATTAATCTTAGCACGAAGTGACTCGCCGTCATCGATAATAAGGTTAGGAATTCCTTAACCAGCCTTGAATGCACGGTTACTGAACTCTGGACTAGTAACGATTGTATCGCTGCGCTATCATCAGAGTTCATAGACTGCTTTAATAGATGCAGCCCTCTGGAGCAGTAAATATACCGCTAACCCAACCGGGGCTTGAAAAATCCAACAGTAGTCGTTAAGCCTGCAAATTAAATTGTTTGACCTTCCCGCTATACCTTGTTCCCGCCTTAAAGAGGTTCTCTACAACTACCCTCCAGCATCTACTACCCTTTCACATCTCCCATCTCGGTCCCAAACCGATGTGAACGAGGTAAGACCGCCGTCTGGCTAACTTATCGGCCCTCCCACATCTTCCTCCGCAGAGGAATGCAGAGAAAATACTGTTGGAGTTTGTTTTGGCGACTCCATGATCCCGAAAGCCGGTATGAAGTCAAACGGTGAAAGAGTTTTCGAATGTACAGACTCATGTTCATTTACTTAGAACAATATAGTAATCATTTATGGATGCATGCTCGTCGGCAGAAACTTAACTGGCCCGATAACTAGAGGGAAGATCTTTGAAGAGGAAAATGTTGAAGTTTTCGACCCTCCAGTACTTTTTCAGCGAATCCACATCTGAATTGTACTGAGCCTTCTTCAGCGCTTACGTATAGTAATGGTCTTTGGCATCATCTATATTATTGAAGTATTTGGAATATGAATAATATTATTTTAGGTTATAGAAGAAGCAGTATTTAAGTCTAGTTGCTCTCTAAATACTAAGGCATAGCATGACTTTTATTTTGGTTTAATATTTGACTACACTTAATTAGAAGCTTGCAATCGTCCAACCCCTCTGTAATTTGAGAAAAAACCTGCGACCATAAAAACACTAGAAAGTTTACAACTCGGAGAGTATTGCGAAGAACTTTATTTTCAGCTGACAACAAAAAGTCTAAAAAACACACTGCTTGCGCAAATACCAACTCGCAATCAAAACTGTTAATTTCGCATAAAAACTGCCAACTATACCACCAAGCTAGCAAACGCCGCGTACCGCCAGTTAAGATCATCATGAATCACACTTATCAGCGTCGCTTATTACACGCTCATCCGCGCAATCAACACAATTTGATGATCGCGTCGCAGATGATCTATCTGGAGTTGGAGTTGAAGTTTGAGCTGTTGCTGATGCTGCGCGCTGCCAGCAGCAGGTAGGCTGCACAAGCGCCGGACCAAATGTGTTGTCTCATTACTTTGCTCCGACAAAAGCTGCCTCTATTTGCTTTAGCTTTTTTGTGCTCAGTACATTTTTATTTACTTTCAAAGTTGCTTACAGCCTTCTTCTGAGAAAAAACAATAAAATGCTGCTTTGTCTGCACTTTTTTATACTCTCTGCTGCTTTGCAAGTCAATATTTGTTTAAGTTTTCTCTTTTTTTAAGCCGTTTTCCTATAAGACTTCGCAAACCATTTAGTTGAGCTCCACAAACAAAACATTGAAGCGCAAAGCAAAGAAAATACAAGTCACAAAATCTTAAGTTAAATAAATAAATGTGCAAACATATTGACGCTCTTTAGAGTATATATACACACCGATGTGCATATATATAGTATATAAGTGAGCACTTTAAGTTGAAAAGTTGTTAAAGCAAACATTATGAAGTGAAGCTGAGGAGAAGAGTTGCCAAAAAAATGTAACAAAAAGACAAGTTTGTGCGGCTAGAAAAGTGTAGAGATTCTTTTCTAGCTTAGGCGGATTGATGAGAAGTTAAAGCTAAGGTAAATGTGATGATTGACTACAAAAGATGTGAAATATTTTGTATAGCTGTAACTAATAATGTTGTAATTGCATGTAGAGGGTTAAAGATAGTTAGGTTAGGTTGAGAGATCGATCTAAACCGGAATCTCAGTTGACAGATTAGAACGCCGGTGCGTGGCAAATTTAACTTCTATGTACTGTCACATAGAACTCTTACAAATCGGCAAACCCCATTATAAATTTGTTAAGACTGCTCATATCAGCTCCGTCTATGACTTTTGGTCCGCAGAAGTTAGGAATAAGATGTTTCAGCGTTAACCTTACAAAGACTGGACATCCAGCCTTGAATCCGTGGCTCCTGAGCTTAAGGCTAGTAAGACTTTTGTCGCTACGCTCGCATCAGAAATCAAAGTCATTCTCTGAGTAAGACTGCACTACAGAGAAGTAAATCTACCGCCAATTCCACATGGGCTTGAAAAATGCACAGTAGTCAGTAAGCCTGAAAATGAAGTTGTTAGACCTTCCCGCTTTGCCTAGTTCCAACCTTAAAGAAGCTTACTATGCCTCTTTAACTACTATCCTCCCACATCTCCCTCGCAAGTTCAGACTACCGAGATGTTTCAGCATTTGACTTGGAAAAACTGGACAATAGACGAAAAGGATGTTTCCACCGCACCCTCCTCTACACAACTTTGACAATTAGCATCTGAACAGGAGCTCGTCGTCGACCAGCGCCCGCTAAGCCCACGCGACGTCCATTAGTTCAGTGCTAGAATGCAAGATGCCAATGCAGCTCTAACTCAATTCCATTCTGATGTGAGCGGTGCAAGGATGCCCATTCTGACTAGTTTATGGACTTTGCAGTCGGCCAGCGATTACGTTGTGAACAGGCATCCAAGGACCCCGGTAGTGAAGTAGCTTGATACTTTTTCCTGGGGAGACAAATTGACTAGCTTTGAGGGCATTGTTAGCGAGCTCATCCCAGTTTTGTCGATTTGCTCTCGGAGTGAATGCTCGCCCCACTGAAAAAGCGGCAACTTCAACCAGAAAAAACCTTACAGTGGTGCGGTAAACAAAAACTACGATTAATGGAGAGCTCCTTACAGAAAACTGCACCAATCTGACCTCCTACTTTCCACCCATCCGGGCACAATAGACTGTAGGACGCAGTGCAAAACTTCCATTTTACTATATATCTTCCACGAAGAAGCTCCCTAGGCTCCTGCTCCAGCGACTTCTCTCCATATCTATCGTCGGTATGTGAGCAGAGAGAGTTAAGAGTATGAAAATGTAGATACACAGTATCTTCGAAAATTGGGTCAATGATATTTTGGAATCAAGATGACAAACTTTCAGTCATAATGCGATAAAATTAGTATGTATCCACTTTTTTGCGATACAAAAGTTGTTGAAACATATTTTCAGAAGTGTATTGGAATCTAAAGATAAAACTCAATAATTTTCAAAATATTTTACATAATCTCAAGCACACCATTAACCATTCTCTATCAATCTCTGATCGGATCGATATACAAGTATACTATATATTTCATATTTATATCTTTCCCTTTCTCTTCTTACCTCCGACATCGCACATCTCTTCCCTGGAAAGACAACAAGTTTGTCTGTGCATTACATAACGACAATCAAACCGCAACTTATGCAACAATTAATTATTAATGAACTCAATTTAATGAAATTTTTGCCAATTCACTTAAAATAACAAATTTCGCCAACAAAAGCGCCAGCTTACGGCCCTCTATCCCACAAAAAATAACAAACAGCAAAAAATGCCAAACAATTGTTGTGGATTTTGGCAAAATACGAAGAGCAAAGAAAGCAATGAAAAACAAATATTTAGTTACATAATAAAATGTAAATACAACAAAAAACAAATTTCGCTTAGACGAAACAAAGGCCAGTGCGCTGAAGTACGAAATTGAAAAAAAAATGCAACATTTGAAAGGTAGACCCAACAACTTCCCACGGTAATCACATGCAAAACTAACATATGAGCAGTCAGTCGGCAGCGAAGAAAAAATCAATTTAGGATAAACATATTGATGTGAAACTTACATGAAGGCTATATCCAAGGTATATGAAAATATATTTACCGCAACAACAAAACGAAAGGTAAACAACAGCATAAGGTGCCAGCAATGAGGTAAGTAACCTTTAGGAAATTGCATAAAAAGGTAGCCAACGGCGCGGAAGAAAGAAAACCGTAAGTGTTGGCA
Source organism: Bactrocera zonata (assembly GCA_037783105.1). Taxonomy (NCBI): domain Eukaryota; kingdom Metazoa; phylum Arthropoda; class Insecta; order Diptera; family Tephritidae; genus Bactrocera; species Bactrocera zonata. The sequence goes on along the minus strand of JBAWJQ010000248.1, from coordinate 657,054 downwards.
GAGCAAACCGCAACACATTTGACATTAAATACCCACAGAACAAGCCAAGAGCAGTGGCAACAACAATTGCAACAACAGCGCTATGCATAACAAGTAGTGCTGTAAGGGCGAAGTACACATTACATAAATTGCAATATTGGCAAAGAATAGCCGTGACTAAGAAGGCAGAGACAGAAAGACAGAAAGAGAGAGAAAAAAAAGAAAAAAAACACAACTTATACGTGGCAGCTGTCAAAAATCTTGCTGAAAAGGATAGCAGCCGAGAGGATTTACGTATATATTTTGGCAGCAAAAGGTTGGCTCGGCAAAGGATTTGATTTTGGGTGTCCATAAAAAGACACAGCTAATTCAAAGATAGGAGTTTGTATAGATTGAATCAAAAGTGTAATGAATAAAATATAAATTCCTTGACACAAAATTGATTGATGAAAAAATTTTGCTAAAGAAATGAAGAATAATAAATATATACAAAACAAGAAGCAAAAACAGAGTTTAATTTTGATAGGAGCGGATAGCTAGGGTGTGAGGAGAGAAAATAAGAAGAAAAAAAGAAAATTATTGAAATTAATTTTAAAGCACACAAAGACAAGTTTTAAATGCTTCCCAAATTCAATTCAGATCTCGATAAACAACTTTATTCGAAATTCAGACTCCATGTCGAAACCTCTTCAGATGGGTTGATGCTGATCGACTTCGCAGAGGCCTGAATTATGGTTGTCTATAATACTAGATTCTAGCACAAGAGTATTCATCAAGCTATTTGACTGTCTCCGAGTCGAAAAGTTCAAAACCATATTGATCATGTACTGACAGATGGACGACATGTATCCGGTGTGCTTGACGTGTGTACGCTCTGAGGACCTAATATCGACTCAGACCGCCATATTTCTGTACAAAACATACGCGCCCGCCTCAGTGCAACAAAACACGCCCATCAACAAAAGCAGGGAAGGTTCGACGTCCAGTTTGCGGAGAACCAGAAACCCTTTTTTTCTACGAAAGAACAGCTGGTACGATGACGACTGTGAAAGACAGCGCAATGTTGCGATCGACCACAACATGAACCGGGTGGGATAGATATCGAAAGTTAAAGAAGGGAGCGAAGCGCATATGCAGATAAAACAAGAAAAAACGTTAACTTCGGTTGCACCGAAGCTAAATACCCTTCACAGGTGCATTTCTGTTAGTAACTATTTGTTCAGTTTGTATGGAAGCTATATGCTATAGTCAACCGATCTGAACAATTTCTTCGGAAATTACATTGTTGCCTTAGAAAATAATATATACCAAATTTCGTGAATATATCTTGTCAAATGTGAAAGTTGTCCATACAAGAACTTGATTCAGATCGTTCAGTTTGTATGGCAGCTATATGCTATAGTCAACCGATCTGAACAATTTCTTCAGAGATTACATTGTTGCCTTAGAAAATAATATATACCAAATTTCGTGAATATGTCTTGTCAAATGTGAAAGTTGTCCATACAAGAACTTGATTCAGATCGTTCAGTTTGTATGGCAGCTATATGCTATAGTCAACCGATCTGAACAATTTCTTCAGAGATTACAATGTTGTCTTAGAAAATAATATATACCAAATTTCGTGAATATATCTTGTCAAATGTGAAAGTTGTCCATACAAGAACTTGATTCCGATCGTTCAGTTTGTATGGCAGCTATATGCTATAGTCAACCGATCTGAACAATTTCTTCGGAAATTACATTGTTGCCTTAGAAAATAATATATACCAAATTTTGTGAATATATCTTGTCAAATGTGAAAGTTTTCCATATAAGAACTTGATTCCGATCGTTCAGTGTGTATGGCAGCTATATGCTATAGTGGTCCGATATCGGCCGTTCCGTATTCAAATACGGCGACGAAGAATTGACAAGGTGCATGCATCTGGTTTTCTGTATATACTCAGATGAAAGGATGCTCGACGTTTGGAACCTAATCGAGCTCTGTCCAATAAACAAAAAGTTTTTTTTTTTTTGAGTACTGAATACAAAAGTATCTGGGTTTGTTTTGAAATGAAATTTAATGGCAAAAGGTTGCAGAGAAGCTCTTTCTTCCCTGCAAATGGTGGCTTGAGTCTACAATATCTATAAAACGAATGAAAAAACATGTGTTCCACAAGTTCATATCCTTTGGCAATGGCGAACAACTTGATCTTGAAAGCTACCGCAAATATTATTGATCTGTGCAGATATATTGAATATGATTCCTTGTAAAGAACGGCGTCGGGATAGACATCGTTCTAATTATAAGTGATAGCTTGATTGAGTTTAGTAGGTACAGTGGTCCGTGTGAGCTGCGGTTTCAACATTAAAGTGTAATTTTTAGGTATTCTATAAATTAAGCAGCCAAACTCTTCAACCGATTGACAGCTGAAAAAACATATGTAAATACTCAGCCCCTGTGATGCCCCAAAGAGTAACAAACCATAAATCCAGTAACTACAACAATGTGAAACGCTCACCTGAGCGTGAATTTATCAATACATTATGTGAGTATAGAAAATATGTGAGAACACATCACAGGAGACAAATTGTAGATGTTACGTGGCATGGCATATTATTGAAGCAACAGGATGCGGCTGCTGCAAGAAATTAATTCAATACTTCAAAATGCGAAAATACGCGCAACACGACAACAACAAAAGCAAATAGTAGTAGTGGTAGCATTGAGAAAGTGACAAGGGTAATCTGGCTAGCCAGTGTGTGAGCGGCAACGACTGAAAGGTACATGGAAGGTAGCAGAAACACACGCTTACATACACACACAACCAGCATCTTGAGCGCCTAGCACCCAAATTTAAGCAAAACACGCTGTCCAGGATTACAGCAGCTGAAGGCAGACTGACAGCCAGTGGCTCTGTGCGCTGCAGAGGATCAAACACGAAAAAAATACAAAAAACAACAAGAAAAAGAGGAGATAAGACAGCAACGCCGCAAAGGAAGCGAAGAGTAGCAGAAACAAAGACTCTGCGCGCAGGAAAAAACGCACATAGACAGCAGCTTAAGCTGTTAGATTTACTTTTGCTTTGTTGGCTTTGCTTTTGGTGAGCGCAGGAGTTTTTTCTAGCTGCCGCTTGCGAATTTTATTGCCGCTTTGCTTAAGAAAAGAAAAATTGAAGAAAAATTAAGTGCTTTTGTGCTCATGTAAGTATGTATGTGTGCGCTTTTTTGCATAAAATACGAAAGTCGCACAGCGAAAATGCGTAGGTGATGAGAAAAGCCCGGGGATTGTGGCTTAAAATTGTGGGCATGAAAAGAGAGCGCGTAGAATGTGGCTTAAGAAAATATGCACAAAAATATTGGTTTAAGGAAATCGCACAGTACCGTTAGCTATACATTAAACACTGAAAAAGCAAGGCCAAAACATACATACATGCATACATGTAGGCGCCAGACGGCATTTATCAACTGCAAATGCCTGCTCCAAGCAATATCTCGAAAAAAGAGCTGTGCATAGTCTGCCACCACGTGTCAAAGTGACAACAAACAAATGTTGCAACCTACGAAAAAAATATATATGTACATATGTACCCACATTTATCTTGTATTTTCATTTACTTTTTCAACTGCGTCTTTTATTCTGTGATTAATTGAAATGAATGGCACATTTTTGTAAATGTCGCGTACAATTTCGTATTGCAGCTTGTGTGTAAACATTATTGCAACTGCCAATCTATCTATATACACGTCCGTATGTCTGAGACCAACTCGCATCACTCAAATGTCCTGCTGCTCAACAGCGCACACCGCCGCCTTTGTAGCGTAGGCTCAACTATATTCCCAGCATATATTCTTGCTCGTGGCCTTAAGCAGCCCGGTCAGCCGCTCTTCCTCAGCAACGCTCATCTATTGGTCGTTGATGTCGCTCTCTTTTTTGCTACAATTCCAAAGACTACGATTTGTTGCAGTTGCTTACACACGAGTGAGCAGTATTTAGCTTGTTCGGCTGTCTCGTTGGCTGTCAGTGCGCGACAATCTGTAAATGAAATTAAAATCTGTCTTGGGATTACAATTGTGCACCATGTCATTTGGTATTTGTAGTGAATGCGAAATTAGTCCGCCGTATTACAGCAATTAAATATGTGGCAAGTAGGCGGCAGCGCAGCGCCAATTGTCTCTCGAAGTGAAATGAGTTGCGTTGATAGCTGTTAATTTAGACTGGGATTGAAGATTGGAGTCTAATTGATATCTGCGGGATTTCCTTAAGTCACAATTAGTACTTAGTAGTGACTTGTTTGTCCAGGAAAGAACTCAACGGACAGAAAAGTTGTTGCCGATAATATAAAACCTTTGTAGTACAAGTTGGTCAGAAGATCTTCTATATGCTACGCTAGGCCAAAAGGATCGTGCAGTAGCACATGAGCAGGTCGTCATCCATCGCTTTCTGAGCTCATGCGATAACCATTGGTGCAACTAGAACGTAAGATACAATTGGAGATTCAACTCGGTCCTACTCCAATTTGAGCAGGCCAAGGTTGCTTCGTCTCGTTAACTCGTCGTCTTTGCAATTGCCAGCGATTCTCCATTCCGCTATAAACAGACATTCAAAAGAGTCAGATGATGAAGTAACTTGTTGCTATTTCTTGTGAGGACAGGCACTTCTTAACTAGTTCTGAGCACATAGTTAGTGAGCTCGGAGCTAGCAGTGTAAGAAGCAGCACTTTCAAGTAATATGTCTACCGCCATTTCACTAGTAACCACTTCTGTATGAAAAACATTACAATGTTCCGGTAGCCTGAAGCTAAGATTGACTGAGAACTCCTTACAGAAAACTCAAATTTTCCCTTCCTGCTGCAACCAATCCGTGAAAGCGCTCATTTGCGACTCTTCTCCATCCACATATCCCTCGTCGGTATGTGAGCAGAGAAAAAGCCGCCGCGAGTGGGCTTTGCGATATCTTTGGACATGTTCAAGCCTCTTAGCAATTGTAGGCTTTTCTAGCATCCTACACTACAGAACATTATTGGCTTGACTATGATTTCGTAGAGCCCACATACCGCCTCTTTTTTTCTCTAGCTCATTTACAATATAGGGTAACCGATGTATTGGTTACTTTCTCTCTCCGAAATGTTTAGCCTCCAAAAGTTCTGTCATGGTTAAAACTCAGGTATTTCACCTTTTTCTCAGTGGACTATTAGAGCCAGTTGAGGTCTATGCATGGAACTTTATATGTTATCGAACCAATCGATCCGAGAAGATATTAGTGGTTCCGCCTGACAAATTAGCAGTTTCTTGTGGAGAAAAGGACGGTCACAAACCTTCAAATCGATATCTCAAAGACTTAAGGACTGGTTCGAGTGTTATAGACAGATCAACAGACAGATAAACGAATGTGCAGGACTAAATCAGCTCAGGGCATCATGCTGATCATTTATATATGTATATAGTTTACGGAGTCTCTGACGTTTGCTTCTGTATGTTACTCTGATCAAGGTAATTTTCGTCCGACTACTTCTAAAGACCTGTCCTACTCTACTCAACAACGCATTGCGCTAATCGCTGCAACCTTAACCCGCCAACCAACTCAATAGGCCCACAAACTTTCGTAAATTCATTGGAATTAAGCCAGAAAAATTAGCGCTACATTAAAACGAAAATTAAGCAAAATATGATTAGTGCGATTGCAAAATATTTCAGCTTTCAACGAATTACTTGCAACTGCCAGCAATAATAATTGTCTACAACTAATTATATGTATGTATGTGCCCATGCAACATATGAACACGTCGAACAACTGTGTATTTAGGTTGGCCATAAAACCATAAACGCAACAGACGCGCGTAATTCTTCAAAGCGGCGTGAGTAGCGAACGGCGCGCGACTGGGCAGACGGCCAAGAAAAGACCAAAATGAAGGAAAAGAACGGAATGTGGCGCAGAAAGTCGGGAAAATGGGCGGCGAAAGAAAGGCAGCTGAATGAATAATACGCGTACTGATCTTGCAGGGAACCACATAAACATAGACTAAATGAAGTCCAGAAGACTACACACACGGGCGACTCCCCTACCGCCGCTGCGGCAACAACCACAGCGAAGCGTGGAATTGGTTGAAGAAAGTATGTGGCCAATAAATAATAAAAAGTAGAATGCGCATGCCCCATATAGAATTACTCATACTTTATTTGACTGTCTGTATGTACGTTTTTGTGAATAATTGTATTTATGTGCTATCTACAGGAGCGTGTGCCTATTTCGCCTGCCTTACGGCCAAACGAAGTGCCAATGAACGCGTAAATGACGCGAAGACGATGCGCGTAAAAATAGTAGGGGCAAAAAAGAAGCAGAAAAAAATTAAAAAGTTGCATAAACATTTCGCGCAAATTGTGTGGCACAGCCGCTAGCGCTTGCTATTTTTGTTGCAACGCCGCTGCTTGGGGCCGCATTCCCAGCTTGTGTCTGCGGGCCGCGCTGAATGGGCGCTACAATGAATGAAAATGCAAATGAATGCGCCGCGCCGATGAGATGCCAAAAGTCGGCCGAGCATATGTGCGGCGAGCGCTGGTGTGCGTCGGTGTGGCGCGCTTGACTTGCAATTGCAATGGCATAGCAGACAAGTACTAATTGCAGACACAATTTACTTGGCGATTAACAGTAATATTCGGTATACGCACATACCGATATGTAGATTAATGAAATTGTGTTTACTTCGGTGGTACATGTGTTCGAATTAAAGCGGCTAATCAGTCTGCTGAGGTGCGTTGTGTGGCGAAAATAGTTTCATATGCATTTTTGTAATCTTCCTATCTAATCTAGCAAATCGTCTCAAGATTTTCTGTAAAGATCTAGATAAGGATAACTCTCAACAACTACACGGTGGGATCCAAAATGACTGATGGAGTGGATGTTGGGATCTATTGCGGGGAGCTAGTTCTCAGGCGATCCTTCAAGTTGCCGGAATACTGCAATATCTTCCGGTAAACGAAATAACTGATAAGAGATTGCTCATTTACAGCAATCGCCACCTTCCATAATTTTTGACATCCATGAAATCTTTCTGTTATGGTTAACCAGATTAGAACCTGTTAACCCCTATGTATATTGGTGGTTCCTGCCGATGGACGGTCAGAACTAGGTCGACTTAGCTCTTCAAACTATTAGTATGTGTTTTATAGGGTCGCCGACGTTTGCTTCTGGGTGTTATCGACTTCGTGACAAATTAGCCAACTGCTTGACTACCGAACCACTTCAGGAAATATAGAAAGCGATCCACAACAAAATTTTTGAAAGGACTCACTGATGGAACAAGGTGAAATGGAATGACTGAAGGGTTTTTGGGAACGCTAAGTTCATGCGCAAAGGAACGGAAAGTGTCGAAAAGACTGCAGGACGGTTTTTGGTCTATTCATAAGTCACAACTTACTGGCATCACATGCGAGCAGTATGCACATTATTAACTACGACACATGTAGAAAGTACAGGAAAGTAAGCTTGAGAGAGACACGCTGGATGACCTCCTCGCCTTATGTCCGGCCTTATCTAGAACACGTCTTAGATATCTACGTCAGTTGCGCTTCGATTCAGGCCTTGAAGTAAAACATCACGCGTGTCATTCACCAATTATCAGAAGAAACGCACGAACGAGTCATGGAAACTTGGATGGACCATCTGAGACGTAACCGCGACCAACATTTGAAGGAGATAATCTTCAAAATATGTCCAAAGAATGTTCTTTCGAATGATAATAAACATACCCCAAAAAATTTGAAGTTTCTCTGTTGTTTTCTTCCTTAAAAAAGTAGGGAACCTTCAAATGGATCACCTTTTAGAAAAACTAATATTAATGTTAAATCTACACACAAATTTCTCACATCTTCCATTTAAAGGTGGAGTGGAGGACTCCAAAGCGCTTCCCATGACCTAAGCAGATCCTAAAAATAATAGTTTGGAAGCATAAAATCTTCAGCTTGTAAAAAAAAACTACCAAACATAGCCTCCTAAAAATTAATTAAATTATTAAAATTTGCTAACAACTTTTTTACTGGTCATCTTTTACTTCCAGATTGCTATCATGACCAGCTAAAGATTTGTATTTTTAATTTTCAGATTTTTTGATATTTTTGGCCTTTTGTGTTTGGCCACACGCCTGCTCAGTACCGCTAGTAGATCTCAAAAAAAAATTATACAACTCGGTATGCAATTAATCATTCTCGGACTCGGGTTAACAGTAAACAAAATTAAGTGCAATAAAAATAGATTAAAAGTTGCGGACGAAGCAGCAGAAGGCAGAGACGCCAAACTAAAAGCAACTGCTAGTCAAGAACTATAAACGCAATTAAATAATAGAAAAGTACATAGTGGGACAGCAACAACAAAGCAACACAAAAACCAAAAAAAAAAATAAGTATAAAAATAAATAAATGAAAATAATGAAAAGACTGCGCCAGACAACCTGACCTTCCGAGAAATCATTTCGCATTTAAGATGCTCAGCGCAAGACAAATCGTAATAATAAGAGTAAAGTACAAGAACAAAAGCAAACAAATGAAGCAGGAAAAATAAAGCAAGCACAAAAATTAACTAGGAAAAGTTTGTAGTAGTTAGCCGGTAAGTCGGCGACCTCAGGCCGTTGCGAGCGTAGCGCTCGATCATCAGCAACATCAAGTCAAGACGACAAGTCGCTCAACGGTGGCGCTGTTGCGTGCGGCTGGGCGTTTGTTGCTGGTTATGCCGCTTACAAATGCTTATAAATATGTACACATATGAGAATTTAATTTGAACACATAAGCGTATATAGATACATATATGTATATGTGTGTTTGGGAGTGTGGCAAGCATGGCTGCAGGCGGCAAACGCGCCGCGCTCACGATAAAGCTGAAGATCAAGATCGAAATGAAGGCGGTAATGGACGCGTTGGGACGGGTGGCGGTAACGCTACATATATATATGTATATACAGATTTATAGCATATATATATATATATATATGTGCGTGTGCCTGTAAATGCGCGCTGATGATGCTGCAATGAAGAGAGATATGCCACTATTAGGTTGAAGATAAAGAAAAAAGAAGTAGACTTACATACATATATTGACAGCATAACAAGGAGAGATGCAGTAACAGCAGCAATGTTGCACGTAGTTGTTGTTGTTGTTGTGCGTGAAAGTTGTTGTGATATCATAAAAAACTTAGCCAGCGGCAATGTATGAAATATCACTTTTGATCTAAGTATATGTATATATCTTGAACTCACTGAAGAATCCGACACACATATACATACATACATGCGTTAAATTGCCTCCACATTTTGTCGTTGGCGGCAGACAATGAAAGGATGACGCTTGTCGGTAGCACCAAAGCGCTTGATGGCGTTATCGCTCCTGGCGCTGATCTCTGGCTCGCATACATACAGTCTAACACGGTTGGCGCTTGTGGTGTTGCAGGCAGTTCAAGAGTTCAACTATTTCAGCTGCAGTGCGCCAGTGTGAGCTACTGTGTTGCACGCTGCTGATTGCGGCCATTTATTTAAGCTTAAGTCGAGTTTGAAGCTGATTACTAAATTATTGCTTGTAATTAATGACAGGGTTGCATTTTACGAATGACATTTACGAGTTGACATTTGCTGAGGCGGGTTGAGGCTTCAAAACTCATACATAGTTTCAAATCGTACAAAATTAAGATACTCAGAACGCTCAATACCTAGGTTCTCCCATTTCCGTCCATATTCAAATAGGTCCTTGTAACTGGGTACTTACTGGATACAAACCTCGGTACTGAGCAAATAAAAATGGTTGCTATACTTATGCAAAGTGAATTGGTCTAAAGTCGGAAGTATCAGAACAGCTTAGTTAATACACAGCCAATTTCTTTCACTCTAATACTGTCAATTTCTAGGATATCATGACATTTTTAGTGGCCTTTTTTCGTAAAATTCGCGTTTTTTATTCAACAATGTTCCTTTCAGAAGTTTTTTTACTATTTTTGTAGTACGATTTGTCTTTTGCTTCAATATACGCTTCAGCCTCACCAATCACCTTTTTATTGGACGAAAATCTCTTCTCGGTGAACATTTTTTTGATATCTTAGAGCAATAAATACATAGTTGTTGGGGGCTCGATCTGGCGAATATGGTGGCTGCGGAAGCTAATCGAAACCCACTTCATAAATTTCTGCCATCGTTTTCACTGACTTGTGAAACGGTGCATTGGCTTGATGATATAACACATTTTTTCTTCAAATACGTCCATTCTTTTGGTGATTTCATCCTTCAAACGCTGTTAGCCGCTTCTAGATTACTATCGATTGGACTTCGGAGTGAAATGGTGGATCCATGTTTCATCCATTGTAACACATGGATTCAAAAACTCGGGTTCATTTTGCTTGAATAACTCTAAACGCTGTTCCGAATCATCAAATCGTCATTGTTTCCGATCAAATGTCGCTCGGTCGTTTGCTCGGCTTTCACTTTTCTCAGAGCTTTCTCATACTTAAATATTCAAAATGATATGATCTACACGCTCAGTTGATGCCTACAAAGTGTTTGCTATCTCAAAAAAATTCCCTTTAAAGTCACCCAAAATAATCTCTTTCCGGCGTCCACTGCATTCACTGTCTTCGGTGCTCATTTTAATACGACTGAACTTAACAGGCCAATCTTTGATGGTCCGGAAACTCATCAGCAAGTCAAATTTTTGCTTCCACTGTATTTTTTTTTTTCTTTCAAAACTCAATATTTTATCAACACACGAAATTCCTTTTTTTAGTAGCGCCATCTATGTATCAGGCCGGGACCTTTTTCTGACCGTCATGTGTAGCTCAACTGCTCTTTTTCCTCAAAATGAACTTCTGTCTCGATAATTTCTTTCCAGCGATCAACTCTTAGCGGTCTGTGTACAAAAAAAAACTCACTGTGGTCATATTCTGAAAATGCAACAACTATTACAAGCCCTAATAAACACCGGAGATATCGGTTGGTTGCGAGTTCTGGCGGCGTTTTCTCTAAGAAACTTTAACTACTTTTTCGAGTTCCTGGTGTGTAAGGTTAGGTTCCTATAAAACGAATTTTCTTTTCTGCTATAAATCGTTCTTAATTCAAACCTTTGTGGTATACCGGAGCATCAACCGAGACTCCAAGAAAACTGCATATTTTTTCATTAGCTGCTTAATGTCAAAGTTGTGTTGGTGTTTTAACGCAGTTCAGATATCCCTATGCAAAATAATTTAAGAAAGCAGCCTTGCTATTTTCATAAGAACACCTTTATTTCCACGCAAAAAATTATTTGCTCTTCATTAGGCAGCATTTTCAAAATTTCCCGCCTATCTATTTAGAAAATGATTGATGACTTATAAGCAACCTCTGGCATCCTTTGTAGAGTTTAATGTTTGAAAACAAAAGTACTGCTAAATACCTATACACTAGTAATTTTCTAAGAAGACACAATAGTTCTTGCACCCTGCTTGTGTCAATCAAACGCTGGCAAGCACACCCTTACCCTGTCTTCGTCACCATTTTCGTCGGTGAGCGTTGGACAAGAGTGTGCTTGTCGATATGTGGTCTAATTAAATTATTTATGTAGCAGCTTGTAAGCGAGGAGCATAGTTCTTTATCAATATTTCTGAATACATGTATGTATATATGTATGTGTGTGAATGTTCATGCAACTGTGTTGCGTTGCAAGGACATCCTGCTGTTCGCTACAAATGCCAGTTGAAGTGAAGTCACATTAATTTTCTCGATACATTTTTAAGTAACAACAGACTATTGGCATTACAAGCCGTTTCGTAGCTTAAGAACGAGCGCAAGGAGCGGAAGGGGAGGGTGCACGCAGCCAGCGCACAAAAGGCCAAAGCCAAAAAGGTTCAATCGCAGGAATTTTCATAGTCAATTGTGCACGAAATTTCACCGCAAGCGGCCATACAATTTTCAATTTATAATTTTCGAACACTCACACACATACACGCATTGATGCACAGGTATGAAGGTATTGAAGGCGGCAGCGTATTTACAAATAATGCCGGGTGTGCGAGGCATGCAATGAAAATATTTTGTAAACAAATGCAAAACGTTTCCTTTGAGCACAAATTTTCATTTTCTTGTTAGCGTTGCTTTGTTGTGTTTGTTGTTGTGCACATTTACTTTTTATGTTGCATGCATTGGCATTGTGTGCGACTCCTTGCTGCAGCGTCGTCGATTGTAAAATGCCATTTTTGTTGTTGTTGCTATTATTTCTTATTTCTGGCATATAAAATAAAATTGCCAACATCCGCTGCAGTCTCCGTTCATGGCATATAGTCAACCAAGTGCGTCAGTGAGCTACTTACGCCAGCCAGTTAGCCGTGCCCCAGCCAAGGTAATGAGAAAATTACGCTGTAGGTGTAACAGTTAAGTGTTACTGTCAATGCATTACTGGCTGCTGTTGTTGTTATTGCAATTTCATTGGCCATATCGTAATGGTAAATAGATTGTGCAACAACACAGCGCCGCTAGCGTGAGTTTAGGGCGCAAAAGGTGCAAGATGCAGCAAAAAGGACAAAGGCGCACAAAGTGCATAAAGGATATGCGAGTTTTTGTTGCTTTATATAGTGTGCTTGTGCATAGAAATGCGCCTCAAAGGCAATGCTGCATTGCAGCTGCTCCTTTTGGCACTTTTTCCTTTGGCTGCCCCGCAGCCGCGCACTCATGCAGCAAGCAAGGTTCGATGCGGTCTTGGGAAATCGGGTATGGGTCATAGCTCACGGCTACGGTTTTTGTGTTTCTTTTTTTTATTATTTTTTATTTTATTTTTTATTTTTTTTGTGTGTTAAAAAATTGTTACGTTTTTTCCATGCAATTTGTTGGCCTCTAGTTCTTAATAGCGGCCAATTTAACAGTACACATTTGGTTGTATAAAAAATGAATGCCGAGTGAAAATTTTAGATCGCTTGTGTGCTGGGAAAATTCGAAAAGTGCTGCTTGTTTAAGAAATTATTATTTTTTATTTAAAAGAAAAGGTTATGGTTATGCACAGCAGCAATCACAAGCCTTTCACAATATTTTTTGAAATCAATAAAAAGAAATTGCAAATCTTATTAAAGAAAGCTGTATGAAGACAGCTGTTTTCATAGAAAACAACAACAAAAATTTATAATCACAAATGCAAAATGTTCCATAGAACAACAAAAAAATATAATATCCTTCAGAAGTTTCTTAGAAGAACTTGATTCCGATCGTTCAGTTTGTAAGACAGCTATATGCTATAGTGATCCGATTAGAATAGTCTCTTCGGAGATTTCACAACCGCTTTAGAAAATAGTTCATGCCAAGTTTCATGAAGATATCTCCTAAAATAAAAAGGCTTTCCATACAACCATTTAATTCCGATGGTTCAGTTTGTATGGCAGCTATGTGATATAGTCGTCTGATCCAGACAATTTCTGCGGAGATTACATCGTTGATTTAGATAAAAAGTCATGCCAAATTTTGTGAAGATAGCTTGTTTAATAAAAAAGTATCCTATGCAAGCATTTTATTCATTCCGATCGTTCACTTTGTATGACAGCTATATGATTTAGTGATCTGATCAGAACCGTTTCTTCGGAGTTTGCATTATTTCTTTAGATACTAATCTATGCCGAATTTCGTGAAGATATCTTCTAAAATGAAAAAGTTTCCCGTAAAAGCAATAAATTCCAATGGTTAAGTTTGTATGACAGCTATATGCTATAGTGACCCTATAGCAACCGTTCCGATTAATGAGCAATTTCTTTGGGAGGAAAACAAATGAACAGAAACTTAGATCGATAACTTAAAAACTGAAGGACTAGTTCGCATAAACCATATACTGACAGACGAAAGGCGATAAATCGACTTAGCTCTGATCATTTGTAGGATCTCCGACGTTTCCTTCTGGGTGTTACAAATATCGTGACAAGCTTAAAAGAATATATTCAGAGTTCGGTGTATAAAATATACAATTTAAACTTATGTAAGCGCGGAAAATATAGAAAAATCAAGAAAACTGATTTGACGCATATGTCTTCAATAATTTTAAACTTTTTTTAAGCATATGTCGAGCTTCTCTAAATCTACAAATGATAAACTGACAAACGCCCATAATTTGATTGCCTTACTACAGTTCAACTTTTGTACTTATAGCACATATTTGGATCCACTCATATCCATAACATAACAGACATTGTTTGCTTCATCTTTGACCTTCAATCGTCTACGCAGCCAATTAGTCTATTAATTTCGCGGCCATTCAGCTAGCCTAAGCCGCGCGACATCTCTAATTAATGCTACTTTTTGCAAAACAAATTAATTGAAGCGTGCTACATGAGCTTGCCACAAGAAATACCAAATGTATTACATCATTAAAACCATAATTCTTCGATTACATGCCTCATACGCGTATTTCGAAGCAAGTCTTGGAATGAATATAATTATCCCTTGGATCACCCGTTATATTGACGCTAAATTGTGCCTTTAAAAAAGCAAGAAAACAAAGAACAACTTGCATATTTTGTTGTTTTGGCAGTTTCATATATATTTTGATGTTATATCCGAAAGGTGTTGATATAAAAATTCTAGATATTTTCATTGGCTACAATTTTGCTCCATAACATTTTTCTGTGGGACTCGTGGTTTTGCCGGAATCGAGTACCCTGGTATACTATATTAGCATATAATTTTCCTCTCCAGGGTTGTGTGCTGGTGTGTGTAGTTGAAGTTAGTTGGCTCGGAACACGAAGTATATCCTGAGCGACCAAAAAAGTTTGAAGATGAGAAGCATTGAAACATTATTCTAGTTGTCACACAGTATTACTCAACGTAGAGTGTTGCCACACACAAAAAAAAGCTGTCAGAATCTCAAAAAAGCAAGGAATTTGAGATTGAAGTTAAGCGATATTGAAAGTCCATTTCGCAAGTCAAAAATGCTGGCTGAATACAACAAAAAGCAGTCATTTTACATCGAATTTTAACTAGTGAAGAAGAATGGATCCATTACGATAAATTTAAATGAGAACCCCAGACAACCAAATCAATGTTAAAGCCGCCTGTTCATAACGCCATTGTAAGCCTCTGTATTTGTTGGCATCAGAAGAGTATTGTGAGGTTCTAAGAACGCGTAGAATCATTAACTGGCATTACTACTCCCAGCAACTCTTTAAATTGAATGGAGCTATTGCCGAAAAATGCCCGGAATTTGCGACTAGACATGAGGTAATAATTTTTCATCGAGACAGCGTTTAGCCTCATGTTGTCAGACCATTTAGAAAACTATTTGGAAAGCAACAGCTTGGAAGTTTTGTTTAACCCAGCTTATAGTCCAGAGCTTTCCTTATTGGACTACCATTTGTTCCCACACTGGAATCCGGTTCACATTTGGAACAGTTTTCTTGATTGAACAACACTTCAAATGAATGATGATCTCATCCACTTTATAATCTAAAGCTTTTCATTTCGGACTTCCAGTCATTCCGGCTGAACGCTTTCACTGGAATCCGATTCACTTCAGAACAGAGCATCAAAAGCTAGCTTTATTCATTCTTGGCCGCCAATCGGGCGTAGTCCTTTTGGGTTTCAATTCAGGGACCAAGGAAGAAAATAAAAATATATTTCAGCTTCAGAATGGCGATACTTTGCATGGTACTACTGCACATATAATATGTGATGTAGGATACTCACAGAGAGTACTGACGCGCATTACTCGCTCACTTTGACTGATGTGCTAATTACTTGACTAGCTGGCGTCTTCATTGCTTTGCTAGAACCCGCTGTTTCTTTAATTGTGATGCAATGTATTTGTAGCAAAAGAGTGGCGACATCAAACGATACAAACAACAACAAAAATGACAACATAAAAGGCAAGACAGCGAGCGAGCGACAAGAAAAACGCAATTGCATTAAATAGTAAAGAAACAATCTTAGTTAATTGATTTCGATTGAAAGTTGAAGAGCAAAAACTGCAATGCAGACACACCACAACAACACGGTACAAAAAGAAATTTTACATTTAAGGCATATTGCCACACAGAAGCCAGTAAAGCAGTAAGCAGTTATGCAGACATACTAAAAAGCGCAATGCGACGGCTGGCGACAAAGCACTTGCGGCACAAAGCGGCACAAACAACACTGTTGCAATATGCAACTATGTATGTCTATGTATGAATTCGTATGTATGTATGTGCACAATTGTTGCATCAAATCAATTAACACTTCAAGGCGACAGCGACAGTGACTCTTAGTAGCTCAGCTGAGACGTCCAAGGGCGAACGCAGAACGATTACTAACAAACGCAACAACAACAACCACACTATCAGCTGCCAAACAACTCGTCTTCAATAAAGTCTCATGGTTAATAAACGAAAGCGTCAAGCCCGCTGCCGCACTTCACCGCGACACTTCAGCACACCGTTCACCCGACTCCTCACACCACTTGGCGTACTCCTCAAGTGTTCAAGCCCCCTGCTTAATAGCCGCTAATTAAGTGCAGCTGTGGCTAACCCCTGCTGTTTGTGTGCGCTTTTTTGCAGTCGCACTGCAGACGGCCGCTACCGTTTTCGTTTCGGTTCCCAGCGCGCACGGCCGTTGTTGCTGCCACACTCGCTTTCGTTGCGTTACTGAAATTCGATATCTAATCGAAAGTATTGTGCGAGCTGGCAATGTTGCGTCGAGCTTAATTTGCTTTGTTATGTAATATGCCATAACATGTAACCTCAATGTTTCTGTTGTTGTTGCTTTTAATTGATAACTTGATTGTTGTTATCTGCGTTTCAAGTGCGTGTTTGTTACTTTATTGGAACGGAAGCATTGTTCCGACGCGTGAGTGGCAAATTGAACACCGAATACGAGGTCAATCAATTGTTGAAAATTAGTAAAAAGAAAATGAATTTGGAAAAACACCGTTATCTAAGATTGCCATGACACAAACAATGTCTGCATTGTCTTGAAAAAAAAAATTGTAAAACCTTCCAAATGTCTAGCTAAAAATACGTTTTCTTGCTGCAGCAGCGATAAAGCTGTTGTCGGGCAGTTTGGGGGAATTTCGAAAGCTCTGTGGCTAACTGATCTCAACAGAGTTTTGGCTGGATTTTGAGTACTATTTGGTGAAAAGTCGTCTAGTAGGATTCTTACTTGGATTATATAGGTTTTCATAAGAAGAAGTTATCGGAAGATGCAGGAAGGAATAATGTGTAGAAGTGGAGAATGGAGTCACATGTAGAAGTTCACGCAAGTTAGGGAAGTTCTCTGAGCGCCATTCACTTGGGAGTTACCAGAAATATTTATTTTACATATGGCTCAAGCAGCTCACGACTTCTGGTCTTAGACCAAGTATTCTCTGGGTAGTCAAAGAGCATCCGTCTGAAGGCGAGCTAAAGTGAGAAGGCGAACCATCCCTCCACAGGGTTATGCGCTAGGTTTGGAACCCGCCACGTAAATAACGTTCCCATTGAGAAGGAAACAACAGCCTCGGACAAGAAACCCCCCAGTCGTTGACGATCAAAGCTCTCCATACTCTAACCTCAGCTTGACGCAGTACCTCCGGATCCTTACGAATGAAACTCTGAAGCCCGACTAAAAACGATATAACCTAATCATCAAAATGACGAAACTTTTTTACCTCTGTGTCCCAGTGAACTACTCATTTTTAACCCTTCGACTACAGAAGCCGCAATAAACAAAGATTCTAGGCAGTGTGGCTCTAATATTTATTTATAAAGATCTTTTATATTCGTAAATGAAGTAAAAAACTTAACTGTTGTTTCATTTCAATTTCACTTGCATGATTTTTTGAAACCAAACCACCAGAAAACTATAATCATGTAGGTGACAAACCGCTAGAACTATTCAAAAAGCTCTGTTGTTTTTAACGTATTTTCTCATTCGAAAACTACCACCCACATATTCACATATTTTGTGAGAGCAGAAGAGTTGTTCAATGCAGGCTGTCAGCAGCAGCTGCAACGGTCATCAGCCGGCTAAAAATAGAACTAAACTTAATAGTGGACTGCTAACTGAGTCCAGATTTTGCGCCAGCAACTAGCGCAGCTCACCCATAGTTTTGCGGCACGTTGTTGTTGACGTGTGGTTTAACTGTTGAAAAGTTCTTAAAGTTGCGCACTTTTTTCGATACAAGTTTGACACAAGTTGATAAAAAACCTTGAAAAGTTTGCGCATGCGGAAAGAAGTGTATTTAAGTTTCGTATTGCAAAATGATTTCGAGCAAAAAGTTGCTTTCAAGTCCAGTTCTTTTCAACTTTTCTTTCATTGAACTTGCGGAACATAGACTGATATACACTGAACCGTTATCAAATATGTACCGGAACTTTATATGAAGTGTCATTGTCACCTGAAACGTTGTAAACTGGTTGCAACATGCGGTTTTTTGGGGGTCCGACATTTCAATCGTATTTTATTTCTACATTTCAAGCGAGGTTTTGGTAGATGAAGCGAAAAAAGTTAGAGAAGGATTCATAGAAACACCAAAATTCATATAACGTACAGTTTTACAGTAACGGTTCTGACCTGGATTTTAGCCGGGTTTGGTTTTTATGCCGAAAATCTAACAATGTTTGGTTCGATTTGTAAAAAATTTCGAAATAGTTTTCCATTGGCTCAAAAATTACCTTCATGAACCACTTACAAACGACAAATAAGTCTCATCTTACACACGGAAACCTCAATGGAAACGAATATAAATCAAGGCGCCACGATTTCCACTGTAAAACTTTAAAGCATCACTGTCAGTAGTAAAAGAAAGCAGGATGTTAAGCTGATATAAGATAAGTATGTTTCAGGTATGAGATTGATATTAGTAACTATAAATATATTTACCATAAAAAAGAAATATTCATTTGGCACTAGTTTGCTCTTAATTAAAAGCTATTCTTATAGGCATGCTCCATGATATCATCGAAATCAATTTCCAAGAGCGATAAGTGTATCAGACATACTCGCATGTCAATATTAATTGCATTTCTGAGAACATTAATCGTGGAAGTATTTTATCAATTCAATGACCAAGTAGATACATGATTCCTTGAAAATCTAATTATGAGTAAAGAGATAGTGAAAATCATTAAGAAAACTAAACAATTTTGCATGCAGACAGTTAAAGAAGATATTTGAAACCACCACAAGTTTTGAACTAAGGAAAAGAAATTTAAAAAAATACAATACTTATATATTATGTAATAAATGTTGACCTACCTTTTACCGCTTTAAACTGTCGCACGGTTGACTGGCTTTCGACGCTGACAGCAACAATAGAGAGTCCGTCTCGAGTTCCAATTAGCACATTGTTGGAAATGTAATAAAAAAAAGTAAGGAAGCGCTATTTTTAAACCTCTTTGTAAATATACGTACTTGCTGAGGCATTATGAATCCAAAATTATATGCTATACCTAGCACTTTGATGGAGATTCGTTTAAAAGCACGCAAACCTAAAAATTCTGTGATTTATTGCCCTTACATGGCATTTTTTTGGAAAAAAAATCCTAACGAAACTTATCTCTTAATACTTTCTGGGGTCTTATGAATGTTCAGTTATTATCCACCACATATCTACTACATATTCTGTTTCAAAGAGCTAGTTATTGAGAGTTCCGGGAGACCTTATACACATATAGTAGAAAGACTAAAAATCTGAACCTGAAAAATAACTAGAAAAGTGGTGGCGCGGCAATTCACATTCTTAAAAGTTGCTAATAGTTTCAACTCGCAAATCATTGTTTGAAAACTTTCAGAGCTCCTAGGAAAGCTTTAGAATTCTACTTATATTGGACGTATGAAGGTTGTTCTAAGCATTTTTTGGAAAGTTCTTTGGTCCCTGTATTTTTATGCTTCTTGCAAGACTACTCGGCTGTTCTTGTAGTATTGATCGAGTAGACCTCAGGAAATGTCTAAAGCAAGGCACCAGGGAAACAATTGAACATCTCTAGTGCACTTCTTTCGCATTGGCAAGTCTAAGCTATAAGCATCTACGGTCTCCACGGTATGATGCACTGGAAGAGGTATCTATAGAGAGGCCTCAGAATCTGTTAAAATTTGCGCAAAGCGCAGGCATCCTAATGAATGACTACTCCTCATGGACTAGCAACTGAAATCCATCTGATATCGCAAAGTACAAAAGCTGGTCCATGCACGGCTTTTTGGCAAACCAGTTTAACTTAATCTAAACTATTCTTCTAGTATCCTATTCTGTATGTAAATGTGTTAGATAATATTTTTCTGAGACACATAACTTGAGAAAATGCAAGTCTTTAGAGACGTGCCTGGAAACTCGAGCGGCTACCTGAAATGACAAGAAAGTTTTAGTTATTATTTTTGGTATCAATGATAATCATAAAAAAATTACAAAAGTCTAAAGAAAGAAAGTTTTGACACATAACTTAAGTCTTGAAGTGTGGCATATATTATATATTATATATATGTAATATATGTAATATATACATACTATATATATATACTATATACTATATACTAGAATCAGTTTTCCCAGCACCCAAGGGATCGTCTTGTGCGATCTCCAACTGCTGCATAGCATATTCTTAGGCATGAAAACGGTTACTACTCGTATAACCAATTTTCAAAAGAAAAGTTGTCATTAACAGCAGTTAGCATGAATTCTGCTACACAAAAAATAGAAAATAATAACAACAACATTATGTGACTTTTTGAAATGACTTTAAATTCTCTTTATTTGCTTATCTGTTTATTTACGCACTTCTTTTCCTCCAATTACTATTTATTTATAAGAATTGAGTCGAGTCATAGGCTTTGATTTTCACAAAAATAATAAATAAATAAATAAACGGCGCAGAAACGGCAACTGTGTGGCAACATGCTGAATGGGAAAGTGTGAAATGCGCCAACAGTGCACTCGCCGGCCGATGAATAGCTGAATTTCTATTCATGAAAACTCTACAACAACAAATCCAAGCAACACCAGCAACCGGAGCAGCACCTGTAAAAGGAAACATTTGTAAATATTTGTACAGCGCTGTGCAGTGCAGTGCAGCGTCAGTGTAATGTGACTGTCATGTTGCAACAATTGCAACAAATGCCACCACATATGCCGCATAGCAGTTGTCCATAACTATAATGGTTGAGAATAGCAACTGTTTTGCTTTCTTATTTGCCACGGCTACGTATTTTTCGACCGCACAAGTTGCAAGCAGTGATTGCTGTTGTTGTAGCGTGTTTTCTTGGCTTAGAAGTGTTAACAAGGTGAGCGAGCGAACGAACGAGGACAAATGCTCGCCAGACGAGTGGACAAATAAATCGAAATTAAATAGATGTTGCAAGGAGATTCGTGTAGAGACAGGTTATATATTTACACAGACTACCAAAGGAGTAGTTGGACGGTTAACAAAGAAAGTTGTTTGGTAAATATTTAATTTTGAGTTGTGTTAAGTTCGGCAAAGCAGTCCGACGCAGCAATTAGTCAAGTCAATAAGCAAATAAGATTTTTGACACTCTGGGAAATATTATATCAGCAAAGCATTAAGTAGAGTTCAGTCTTATGCAAATAAGGCTTGTGCTTATGAATGAAATATAGCTTACGAGGAAATGTCAATGCAGTCGGAAAGCCGATTGCGGCATAGACCAAAAGGAAGCTCTATTTGTTGAGCAACAGATTTGTTTACTGTTTTTATTACAATTTTTTGGTACAAGTGACAGGAGTAATGCTTTGCTGCTTTTGACCAAGTTAAGGTAGGTTAGGTTCGAGAATAAGACCTAGTCCACGGTAAGCAAAAGCTGCGGTAAAAATTAAATAAATTTACGATATGGTGGACTGAAAACGACCAAAACCGTTAAGTGTAAAAAAGTACAGCCGGTTTACGGTCATACATTGAACTTTTGGAACACCTGTAAACACTGAAAAATTAAAACTCAGGCCAACCGACTGAGGATTTGGCTTAAGAACAACATTTGAATTTTTTTGGGTTCAGTGAAGGATGTCGAGCTCATAACTTCAACTCTTAGATTTAAGAAAAAGTGATATGTTCACCAATATAACGGCGTTTTATAGACTGACGCACCTTATAAGCTCGTCTGAAATAGTTTTTCCGCACTCAAAAAAGGTTTCTCACTTTTTCTTTTTTTTTTCTCGCTCTTACATTTTCTCTCTCTCTCTCACCTTTCACTTTCTCTCTCTCTCTCTTTCTCTTTATTATTTCTGATGATTTTCTTACAGAAATCTTCGTTTTCACACTCCCACTTTTTACTTCTATCTCTTACTCTCTCTTTCTACCGCTCTCAATATCTTTTTCAAGCGAACTTTCCCTTTAATTACCTGTTCCACTCACTCCCTCTTTCTTTTTCGCCTCCCTTCTCAATCGCTCTCTATAGTCCAAGAATATATGGTCCAAGCTTCCGTAAGACCCGACATTCCTGTGGAAACTTATTACAAGATTGGGAAGATATATATCAACCAATACTCTCAAATCTCTCATTCTTTTTCTCCCACACTTTCTTTCTCACTTCCTTCTTACAATTTCGGGAACAGATTTTCTGTTTGTATTCATAATTTCTAGGAATATAAAGGGTGATTTTTTAAGAGCTTGATAACTTTTTAAAAAAAAAAACGCATAAAATTTGCAAAATCTCATCGGTTCTTTATTTGAAACGTTAGATTGGTTCATGACATTTACTTTTTGAAGATAATTTCATTTAAATGTTGACCGCGGCTGCGTCTTAGGTGGTCCATTCGGAAAGTCCAATTTTGGGCAACTTTTTCGAGCATTTCGGCCGGAATAGCCCGAATTTCTTCGGAAATGTTGTCTTCCAAAGCTGGAATAGTTGCTGGCTTATTTCTGTAGACTTTAGACTTGACGTAGCCCCACAAAAAATAGTCTAAAGGCGTTAAATCGCATGATCTTGGTGGCCAACTTACGGGTCCATTTCTTGAGATGAATTGTTGTCCGAAGTTTTCCCTCAAAATGGCCATAGAATCGCGAGCTGTGTGGCATGTAACGCCATCTTGTTGAAACCACATGTCAACCAAGTTCAGTTCTTCCATTTTTGGCAACAAAAAGTTTGTTAGCATCGAACGATAGCGATCGCCATTCACCGTAACGTTGCGTCCAACAGCATCTTTGAAAAAATACGGTCCAATGATTCCACCAGCGTACAAACCACACCAAACAGTGCATTTTTCGGGATGCATGGGCAGTTCTTGAACGGCTTCTGGTTGCTCTTCACCCCAAATGCGGCATCATTTGCTTATTTACGTAGCCATTCAACCAGAAATGAGCCTCATCGCTCATCGGACACGGACGCGAAACACATTTCGAACCGAACACTGATTTTGGTAATAAAATTCAATGATTTGCAAGCGTTGCTCGTTAGTAAGTCTATTCATGATGAAATGTCAAAGCATACTGAGCATCTTTCTCTTTGACACCATGTCTGACATCCCACGTGATCTGTCAAATACTACTGCATGAAAATCCTAACCTCAAAAAAATCACCCGTTATAATGTAAACATTTAATGAACCGAAACTGTAAGAGAAACTATTTAAAATTTTCAGAAGTTATGCAGCTTTTTACAAATTTCCTGGAATATATCGAACAACATGCTTACTCTCTGGCTCTCTTTCACTCACTCATACTCTCTTTACTCTCACTCTCTGGCTCTCCTTTACTTACTCCTCACTTCTTCCAATTTTGGGAATATATGGACCACTTTTATCCATATTGCCAGAAATATATGGTTCCAAACTTCGATAACACCCGTCTCAGCAGGAGAAAGTTACAAAACTTTAAGTCGAGATGTACCTTAATACAAGGAGCTAAATACAGGAGCATATTCACCAACATACTCAATCTGCCTGCAAAATCAGCACTTCTGTAGTAAAATCATCAACCTCATATCTCATATATCAAACATTCTTGAAAAAATTTGGATATTCTTAGTATGTACATAGTACTTTGTTTTCAGATTGCAATGGAAAAGCGGAAGACTTTATCAGCTTAGACGTAGAAAGAATGAACCTAACATCATCGACAGGTTTGAGGGTGACAAAGTATCTGTGTAAATCAACAGGCATTTGGGAAGACCAGAGCTCACTTTTTATCATGCTTGACGTCCAAAATATGTTTTTTAGTATACCCTTAGTCAATCCTAACCTACTTTGGCACCTTAACTAACTCTACAACCTACTGTTCCACTACAGAGCGCAGTACCATAACCGAATGCCAAAGCGAAATGACTGTGAGATAAATGATGTACTTCAATTTTGCGCTCACCTTCCGCAAAACCACACGGACCCTGCACTGCACTCAACTGAAATTGAACTGCAAAACTGACATCAAAGTTCACGCAAAGCATTGATCGACCAGCTCGTGGTACTGCTGCCCGCGCGATGGTGGTGACCATCAAATGGACAACATAACCAACACCAAGCAAGGAATTACAACAGAGATACGTCCGGCATGGACAGCGACTACCAAAGCGTGGTCCACCTGGCTCCTTTGGGTTGTTATAAATGTAAGTGAGATGATGTCGTCGTGAAGTTCGGCATCAATGACGCGCAGCACACAAGTCCGACAACAACAAGCATTGCAACTAAAATAAGAAGCTCACTACAAGCGGTCAAACAATGTGCGCACAACAATAGTTCGACAAATGATGCAAACTGGCGGTGCTGGTGGCCCCAAACCCATGCGCCGTGGATTCCTGGAGTTCGCAGTTCGCGTAAGCAGTGCATGTGAATGGAGTTTGGGGTACAACTTACTGGCGGCATGAAGTGGACTAAGCGCAAAGTAAAGAATGCTAAAAATATGAGCTGAATATATGGATATTATGTGAGACAAACGTGCCGATCTGTGCTGGCATGCGGATCTGCCGAGCACCTTGAATATGTAGCAACGACAAACAAGTCGCGAGTAAAATAATACCAGTGTGGTGTACATATAGACACAAACATTCGTAAAACATTGTTTGTAGATTAGCTGGCTGCCATGTGGCAAGTGCCGCATCATTGCACGACGATCAGTTGTGTCTGTATATCCAAACATTCTGCCGGAATTATCCAGCTAAGGCTTGTTAGCAGCCTCACAGCTGGAGCTGTTTGCTTCGGGATACCTGGAGATGTATCATCGCCGTGTTGCTTCTTTTCCAACCAAGCAAGCATTGTTGCTTT
Source organism: Bactrocera zonata (assembly GCA_037783105.1). Classification (NCBI taxonomy): domain Eukaryota; kingdom Metazoa; phylum Arthropoda; class Insecta; order Diptera; family Tephritidae; genus Bactrocera; species Bactrocera zonata. The sequence continues at coordinate 631,965 of JBAWJQ010000248.1, read as the reverse complement.
GTTGCTTTTTGTATGGCGGTTGAGTTGGTCCGCAATGTCGAAAGTCTCAAATTTGTTATTAATAAATGACAGTGTTATAAATGATCCTTCAAAAGCGGGGCATTGGCCAACTGATCGACAGTGATTTGGCAGGGTTGAGCTCCGATTTTACCTTATTTTTTGTTGTAATTCAGAGCATCGAAGAAAATGGGCGGTAAGATGAATGAATTCAAGGAAAGATTTGCTGGTAAGTTTACATTTTTTTGATAGACAAGCTACAGAGCTGCTATCGAAACCCTGGTTCATGAAAGAGGCAACGAGAAGTCTGCGACAAAAAGTAACTTCCGGACGATAAATCGTCTACGATGGTCTGCATCGGTCTACGATAATTATATGAGTAGGGTCAATTTCCCTCCGTTCGGTTCGCTCGACACTCGGGTCTAAGTAACCGGAGCGGACCGGATTTCTAACCGGCCAAAAACTGTCAGCTCGACACCATTTTTCGAAATTACTTCAGGAAAGTTTTCAACCGATACAACAACAAAAACATCTACTCCAGTGGAGAATCACAAAGAGTATTTTTCCGAACAAGGACAAGTCGAAACTCTTTCCTCCCTCAACTGTATCCCTGAAAAATTGGATTACTGCGTCGCAGAGGAAACTCGTGGCGACCTTTATTGGGGAGAAGTCGCTGGGGAAGAGGGGTAGAGAACCTTTTCATGGATGGGTAAAGGCGGAATTCGCTCTAAGGAGCTCTGCATCAATCTTAACTTTAGACCACCGGACCACTGTAGTGTTTTTAAGCAGAAGTGGCTGCCTTCAAGCCGGCGGTGGATCGTACCGCTACGAAAGGTATCTTCTTTTAGAGGCAGTAGAGCTTAACTCTAAGCTCGCGAACTGAGCGTTCTAAGCTAGTCTCGGAGTGCCAGTCCTCACTAGAAAAGCATCAAGCAATACCTGGTCATAGCAGAATTGAGTATCACTGGAAGCCGACACCCGCCCCTGTGTGGCTTCAACGTCGTCTCGGCCTTGATTGGAACGCAAGACTTCAAGATCATCTTGGCTTAGACAAGAACGCAGCAGATCTTCCGAGTTACTTGCCGTGAGCAAAGTTTATCTCACCGCAATTGTGGGAATTCTGAATGGACACTGTCCAACAAGTATTCGTGCGGTAAGGCTGCAGATCTAAGGATCTATCTCTAAACTTAACCTTACCTTTATTTAAGCCTTAAGATTTCTAATTTATTTCTAATATAACCTCAAATATCATAAATGCTCTTGGAGATGAACTAACCAATTTCCGTAGTTAAAATAAGGGTCGGGTTGGAAAGCAGTAGTTTTTCCGTTCTGTTATCTTCACATGTGGATCATTTTGCAAGCGTGAAAAGTTAAGTCATAGGATGAGAGAAGTTTACGGATGTAAGGAAGGAACTTTAGTTCTACTAATGATAGCAACCTATAGCAGTCTTTTTCTATTGATCTGTACGTACAACCATTTTAGAAATTCATTTATTGGCTCTGGAATTGCCAGTTCTTCAAATATAAAAATTTAAAGACACTGTGTGCAGTCAAACCTAGTTTTATTGTGGGAACGTAGCAATTGATTTCATTTAAAATATCATAAAAGCAACCTTGCAGAACCTAATATTTGATTATATTAAAATTCTCACACAAATGAAGCGCACCAGCAACAATATTTTGCTATTTCCTAACCAGTTGGACCCTTAAACACTACATGCACTCTCTGCAGGCTGTTGATGCGTAAAAGTCAATGTGACAATTAAAATAAACCTTTCTAATTCAATGAGCATGGCTAATTTAAAGAGAGCAAATAAATAAACATATACATATACGCCAGATACTATATATATATTTATATGTCTAACATATGTATGGTAAATAGTATAATAGTAATAACAATCGTAAAACTGGAAAATATTTTCAGCTTCAACTAGACAGACATTCAAGAATTATAGTAGGTGTGTCAAGTTTACGAAAACCCAAAAAAATATAATAAAAAAATCAAAAAGAAAACGTGAAATCGACATGCTAATAAGTGGCGCTAACTAAGACGCGCTTTTATACGTGCTCATACCGACTACAAGCTTGTCGTAGTTCGATTATTTTCGGGTTGTTTGATATGCGCCGCTGCGCATGCGCATTACCAAAAAAAAACGTCGTGAAAAGCGGCAAAGCTTGGCCGCAGGCAATTGCGTATTTCCTTAATGTTCAATATGTCATAAATAATATTTTTATGCATTTTTATGCTTGCGACTGCTTAGTTGTACCGTCAGTTATTAATTTATATGAATATGTATGACTGTAGACTTGTAGTGCTAGTAATTTGAATAATTTGTCTTGTTACAAAAGCTATGTCTTTTATATATTTATAAATATTACTATATAAATTGTATTTTTACACTGAAATTTTCGAAAAGCTTCCTCCACCTTCTCTGTAGCGAACCCGTCCCTATATGGTCGGTTTGAGCCTAAGCGGCAGGCAGTTATCGGTTCCGGTCGCTAGCGGTGCGTCAGAAGTTTAAATATTATGCTGATGTTAATATTTTTTAATATTATTTGTTGAAAAATTTATTGAAATTTAGAACGAACTATTACGTAGTACGAACTTATTTTGACCTTGTGACCTACCTTACCTAGTATCTTAAGTACGTCAACTTCAGAAGCAATATTTGTCTCCAAACAAGTATACAATAAAAATTTCCAATGTTTTGAGGTCTAACCTGTACCAGAAACTGAACTTGTTGTAGCAAAAAATAAAAAATTAAAGCTTCACAGCTCAGACCATACCGGGAAATGTCGGATATGAAGATCAAACTGAGTCTGCAAGTGAGGAAACTTTATAGGATCCGGTAAACTGAGATCTTTCTACAGCTGAATTGGTTTTTCTTGGGTAAGCTGCAGCACAGGGAACGTGAGAGCTGGTTGTTTACAAGTAGAAGAGTCCACGTGTGATCTTCGATCAGCCATCTTACCTAACCTAACCTAACCTGATTACCAGTAAGTGTCTGTTCTCAAGTAAGTATTCATTTTCAAGTCCGTTCTCAAGAAAAGTTGTCAATAGATGATTTTTTCATAGATTATAGACAGGATATCTAACTTTTTTGTCAGCTGATTTAAAGCCACCGAAGTTTTGGGAACAAAAATTGGATTTTGCAGGTAAGTATTGCTACGTCTACAATTAGGGTAGTCTACTGAGTGATATGGTACTTAAAAGTGAGCTCATTAGCCTGCTGAAGGGTTGGTCTTACTATTTTGGTACTAAAAGCTGTACCCTGAAGGTCGATTTAGTTCGTCAGTTAAGCTGTTGTTCCAAGATTATCTGGAATTTTGATGTGAAGGTTTCAAGTGTGGCTTGTTTGAAAGCTAAGGTGCTGTCTTTATTGATTTATGAATAAAACTGTATCCTGGGAACCCAAAAAAATTTCTTACAAGGGTGTTCTTCTATATAGATTATTTAAAAGATCTCGAAAAAATATATAGGCAAGAATGTCTGTCAGCCAATTTTGCCAGAAACGCTTTCTTTGGAAACCATTAACATTTTTCTCAGATTTCACTTGCTCTCCATCAAAGCTTTGCCGACAGTCAACATGAAACTGCTGTGGAAAATTTCATAATTCTTTTGCAGCACAAAGCTCAAACAAAGTCATCAAAGCAATCCGTTTGAGCAACCTCAAACCAAATTTATTTTAACATGTCACTACTCATTCCTTGTCTCAAACTCGTAACTCATTTAGTAAAATGCAAATTTCGTTTCTGACAATATGGTAACCCAGTGATATCTCAATATTTAGACAAACACGAAACTGTCAACTAATGGAATGTGAATGATTAATGGATTTACGCACAAAACCAATTATTAAGTCACCTATGTATGTGTTTAGATGTGTCAAAGTAATGTCCAGACGTTTCAAATCAAACCAACTAAAATTGTAGATTAATCACAAAATTCGTTTTGATTTCGTAGCACGCGTCTCCAAGAGCCCATTGGCTAACAGTTGAAAACTGTAAACTAAAAAACCCGAGACATAGCTATTTGTCGAATAATTTACTCGTCAAACTGATAGTTGTGGCGTGTTTACAAGCCGCGCTCAAAATGAGGGCGCAGCTTGTAGCAATGATAAAAAAATTTAAGAAATTATAATACAGAAACACGGAACACAACTTTTTCGGCTCAAATGTCGTCGAATTATCTTTTTCAAATTTAGCTTTTCCGGCTGCTAAATTGGTTTAAAATGTTTTCGTCTTCCTTTGAGTAACTAACTGAAAGAGGGGGGTTTAATTGTGGCCAGCAAGCCAAAAAAACAAAATTAAGTCATCAAATCTTGTTGTGACATATGCACGCGAGTGACGCATGTTAGCTGTCACATTTGAGCGTCTATTGCCGTTAGAACGCGGCTCGTGCTGCAACTCTAGCCAAAAGCAAATGTGCGTCTGCTTAAGGTGCAGGTGTAGCCATGCATATTTTTTCTCCGCAGCGGCCATTAAGGAACTATCCGCCAAACCGTGTCATGTCAGCTTGTTTTAAGCACTTGATTGGTATGTGCCGAGTCCAAGACTCATGTTACTTTACTTATCTTTTACTAAAGCCGCTATGTGCTGACTTGAACAAACTATTATTATTAATTATTAACAAAGTTTTCAAATATTTTACTAATTGAAAAGTCTTGTTTGAAACGCTATTTCTTAGTAGGCTTGTTATGGCATTCGAATGGCGATTTGTCAAAGTATAGACAGTTTTAGTTAGTAACTTTAGCATCTCTTTACTACTTCCTCTTCTATTGACAATTAAGCATTGAAGTTTTGGCTGAGCACGCGAAAGCTCGTCAGAGATTTCTTTTTATGGCGAACTGACGTCAGTATATATAATATTACTACAATGAAAACAAGAGCTACTCCATTTAGACTTCTCTTGCTGAAAAAGGCATTAGAGTGTCATTTTAAATCAGATTTTAAGGCGCTTTGATTTTCAAGTCTTTATTCAGCTTACATTCTTTTTTGCTGAATATGTGCTGAATGGTCTGAATGGAATTCCAAGTCTATACTGCTTACAGAAGGATGTGTTTTTTCGATAAACAGACGATATGACCATTTGTATCCAAATGATTTTTAATATTCCATTATTAAGTTATTAATTCCCTTAGCTGAATATAAGCTGGATAGTCTCAAAAACCTAGCACAGAGTTTCAGGTCTACACTGCCTATAAAAATACATAATTTATTTGCTAAACAGACGATGTGACCGCATGTACCCGCATGAGCTTCCATATTCCATTATTTTTTCTAGCTGAATATGTGCTGAATGGTCTGAAAACGCTTAATATGGAGCTCCCAAGTGTATAGTGCTTACAAAAGGATATATTTTTTCGATAAACAGACGATATGACTGTATGTATCGAAATGATTTTTCATATTCCATTAATTCCCATAGCTGAATATAAGCTGAATAATCTCAAAAGCCTAGCGCAGAGTTTCAGGTTCACACCGCCCACAGAAGAGTGCATAAGTATTATATATACTTCGTTAAACAGGCCGCATGTACCTGGATGAGCCTCCATATTCAATTATTTCTCTTAGCTGAATGCTGATGCTGGAGGGTCTAAAAAGTCTAGGATGAAATGAGCTACATACCGCCTTCAAAACTACAGATACATATGTATATCTCGTTAAACTGACGATATGACCGGATGAGCCCGGATGAGCTTCCATGTTCCCCTTTTATTCTAAAGCGGAATATAAAAATGTGTGGCCATCCATGGCAGGCAGAATAGCGACTAGTAACATTTTATTTTTCATTTTCAACGAACAAAGGCTTGATTTGACTAGAGCTTGATTTGAATTTGCGTCAGCTCATAGATCGTAATATTGATTGGGGCGCTTACTCAATGGCAAAAAGGAAAACCATATCTCTGAGTGAAAGCTAATAAAAGCTGTCACTTCCATTTTATTGGCAGCAGCCTGTAGTACCGTTAGGCGATTTCAATTTATAGATTAGCATGTGCCAGAAAAGCAACGAAAATAGCAAAGACTGCAACCATTTCAGTGCAATGCTATGAGGCAAACGCTCATTGTTGCTGCCAATTGCAGATTTTATCTTGCCTTACGACATGTCTCTCACTCTACGTTGCAGCCGAAATTAGTTTTGTGACATGTTAAAATTTTGGGTAAAAATATTTTTTATTTGCTACCTTTTCTGCAAGCCTTTTCCCTGATTGGAGAAGAAATAAAAACTGTTATATACACTAAATATACACATATATACATATACATATATATAAGACTATATGCAATTATATACATATCAATAAGAGCGCACTATCTAATTAGAGCGCACTGTTCCAATTTCATTACCACAAACTATCTAATTTCAAAGTTGATAAGGCAATGACAACAATGCACTCGGTGTTCTGATAGCTCCTATCTGTCTGAATCATTAGCTTGTGTCTTATCAACAGTTCTTGCATAGACACGTGCATGTCTGTAGCAACTTTTGCGGCCTACGGTTGCGGATACCACTAGATAATAGGCCGGACTTCTAATGATTTTTTGGCGCACCTTCAAAAAACATTAGTCTGTTGAACCTTTATAAGAATCTTTTTACTTCTTTGAAGATTTTTGGCTTTGACTTTGTCAGGTTCGAACCCCTGATCGATCGAGTTCTAATCCAATGATCAAGCGGTGACTAATAAGTTGAGGCGAAACTTCCAAGTTCTCAGATTTAGAGGGCACATCGTACGCCCATAAAATATTGTTGGTGAAAGAGCTGAGACAAAAAGTAAAATAGGGAGGAATAGAGTACTGATGTGTTGACAACTTTTCAAACATAATTCCAATTAGTGGTGATTGATTTTGATATATCCAAAACATTACAAAGACGGTGAGTTGAAGACATTGCTCAATAAGGCGGGCACCCCCTAAATCATTTCATAGTAACTAAAAGCATTGGGAATGATTCAGAAACATGGAACTCGGGTTCCCTATGACCTGAATACAGCGGCACAAAAAATTGACAACGAAGTCCTACCCCAACCGCTATATTCCTCAGATATTGGACCGTCCGATTATTGTTCCGCTTCACTCACAAGACGACATTGCAGAAGGGCTTGATTCTTGAATAGCATGACAAGATGAAAAGTTTATCGTAATGATATTCGGACTTCGATGGAAAATAGACCGAGAACTTTTCTTGAACAGTTTCAACAAAACTCAAAGTGGTAATCGAATCTGATATTCCTTGCAAAATCAAACAGAAACTAGAAAGATCACTTGGGGACAGAAGTTAGTTCGAACTTTCAACCAATGACAAGTGTCTCTGTAGTACGCCTTCGAATCACCACCGTCCCTCAAAGAAACACTTTGCATACGCGGTCCCAAATCACTTTAAGTGTGGTCAGACCCTAAAGCCCCCCCTCATGCATATATATATGTATATATATATATATATAATAAACAAGTATATATAAACAAGTAGCAGTGTAATCGCACACTTGAGCAGATGTCTGCTTTTGCAATCGACCTGATTTAAAATGGCTTAGAATCGCAATAAATAATCACAACATTGTAAACAATTCGTAGAAATTCACAGATAGTCGCATTTATAGATAAAATCGGCAAAAGACCTTTCCAGATCCACAAATGCAATCCACACTTTTCGGTATAAATAGGCCATAAAGTTTTGTGACAGCAACAGTTGCAAATAGTTTTCAACTCTTTGGTCTACAAACTACCCGCAAACGAGCAATATGAAGTCGCGTAAGTTAATTAAAACCAGCCGTCTTAGGAATCTATATTGACTGGTCACTTTAGTTTTGCTTTCAGTACTGTGCCTTTGGCTCCTGATAGCTGTGGCCTATGCCGCAGAGGACACCTGCGATCCCGATAGCGATGGCAAGCCGGTGTGTCCGGCAAACTCAAATGGTCAGACGTACAGAAATTTCTGGGATCCAACACGTTATTGGGTTTGTAATGGCGCCGGCGAGCCAACTTCGGAACGCTGCCCAAGTAATACCGGTTATAGTGGTACCACCAATAAATGTATACCATGGACCGATTGGGTGTGGGTACCACCATGCGGCAGCGATGAAGCATTGCTCAACATAAATTTGAGCGTCTAGATTCGATCTTAACGTTGCGCTTGTTGCTTTGTCTAATTGAAATTTATTGTGTTTGTTGTTTCATAAATTTTTTTAAAAATTTTTATTAATAAATAAACACAGTTTTCTGAAATTGAAAACAAATCAATAACTCCTTGATAAACTATACTGAAAGCTTGAATAGAATGTGCAAAGAGATTTGAAGTCCGGACAGTCGCTGCAAAACCCAGCCTAACTTGTATTCTCATACAACAAATCCTTTTCTAAGCAAACACCTTGGGATCGGCATGTAAAACCTCAGCTCCCATTAAAATTTCTACCAAGCTTCAGTTCAGTTTCCCTACTCTAAGCAAAGATTAAGACCACATTACTTAAGGGTATGCACTTGGAACGATCGATTGCTTAACGGCGAAGGTGTACTTGGCGAGCTAAAACTCAAGCAGTCATCAGCAGGAGGATCGCAATAAGACAGAACGAGGTCAGTCAAAGCCTAATTTATGCTTCGAACGTCTCGGAATATCAAATAAGGAATTCGCCGAGTCTCTCCTTCCGAAAACATATTGCCATAGACTTTTGTGGCAGCCGAAACATTGTAATGTATTGTTACAAGTGTCCAGCAAAGAGTATGTGGAGCAGCACTTAAACAGGTCATTTATGAACAAAACATGGACTTACATAAAATAATGATGAATTTTGTAGTGGAAAGATGTTTTTGGTTTTACTAAAGATGAGTTTATTCAACGGGATTTCCCTTGATTTCCTATCAAATGATTCTTAACTAGCATTGATACACCAGACGTAATCTAAGTACGAGTAATCTACAGATATTGTTGCGCTATTCTGCTTCGTATTTCTTCATTATGCAACTCGTGCTGACAAAAGCTCTTATTTCCTCATATCAGCGGTCTTAAATAATAATAATTTACAAATTTATGGAAGACTCGTAAGAAGCTAACAGAGTGGTAATACGAAGTGACAATTTTGTGTAATATTTAAATAAAATAAATCATATTTGTTACTGTATTGCTTATAATGCTATCACTTTGAAGAATTGCGCCGTGGTTTACGAATGTACGGGATCCCGAATGTTAAAAAAATAACTTATTAACAAGTATAATAATAATACAGTGATATTTAAAAATAGTTCTGAACTGACGGGACTACTTTTTCAAAATCCCGAAATTTCGGGATTTAGAAATATTTTACAAAATTGAATTTTTTAATGCAGTGAAAACTAAATATAATCCCGAGCCAGCGGAACGAAAATTTCGGGATTTACAAAAGTTTAACAAATTTAGGAATTTTGACATGCATTTTGAGTACACGGGATCCCGAATGCAAAAATATTAAACAAATGTTCGAATATATGTACTTATTAGCAAGCATAAAAATAATACAGCGATATTCAGGCATAATAATGAATTCACGGTACAACTTTTTTCTAAATCCCGAATTTTCGAGATTTTGTACAAAACTTAATTATTTAATACAGTGTTAATTTAACATAAGCCCGAACTAATGTTACTATTTTTCCAAAATCCCGAAATTTCGGGATTTACAAAACTCGTGCCAAATTTATTACTTTTAATTGATTGCTGATCGCATCTAACTCGCTTCAATTTGTCTTAATTAGTTTCGAAAACTATTAAGCTTAGAATATTGGTATAAATGTAAGAATATTTCCTCTTCGCCAAACTAATTGTACGTGTATTTGTACCTAGTAGTGTATAAGCGTATGAATTTAAAAATAAAATGTACAAGCTAATTAGCATATGGCACAGCTTTCGGACATATCCGCTCCGGCGTTTTGTGGCCTTGTGGCAAACTGCCCAGTGGCTACGACTGCAGACAGAACGTCTATTTTCCGCGCGCCCTGCCCTCTCTTCCTCTTTCTCCTACAAAGTGTATTGCCTGTGGCCCATTTGTGTTAACAGCTTATTGACTTGCTACTAACTGTTTGACTAATAACCAACTATCGCGCACACAATCAATTATCGATTACCAACAACTACTGAATAATTGCTAATGAGCAGAGATAACGCACGATACAGTACGCCATGAAAGTGTGCATACAACGGCATAAGAGCTAAGTATTGCTGGCAAAATGAAGACGATTACTATAATTGGTCAATTGATTGTTGTTTCCGTTTGCTAATTGATTTTACAATAAATTCTAATTGTATGTATTTGAATGTATAGCGACACTTATGTGTGTGGAATGTGAAAAGAACGGTATGGAGTTTAGTAGTGAAAAACACTTTGTATAAAAAATTGTTTGCAGTGTACAATTCTTGCCTCAACGCTAAGGTATTTTGCTAACATGTCTTTTTTGTTGCTCACACTCGCTTTCCCCTCAAAACTTATCAGCATTAAAAACATATATTGTCAGTAGAAAATTAATAGATAAAGGTTGTTGGTTGCAATTTCTAATTGCAGTGGGTGAAATTAGCGGAATGACATGTTGGAAAAAATAGTAAAAATAAATTTTCTAGTTTGCTGATAACAGATAGTTTCATTATTGCAAAAAATCGCAATTTCGCGAATTCACTTTCTTCAACATGCCTCCCTACACGCCTTTTCTAAGTGATAAAGGTTCTATTGGTGTAAAGTGCGCAAAATTTCCTATAAAAACGGCGGCAATGCAACAGATTGTCACTCTTCGCAATTCTCGCTTTCAAAGACTTTGCTCACTCAAAAAAACTAAATCAGTAAAATGAAGTTTGGTAAGTTTGAAGATTTTGAGGAAAAGTGAAATATTTTTTGGAAAAATTTGCTTGGAGTGTAGCAAAAAATTTTCTATAGGAAAAATTTTAAAATTAGCAAAAAAAAAAAAATAAGTTAAAATCTTTTTTAACAAAAAGACGTAAAAATGTTTTAATAATATCAAAACCCATATACAAAAATATTTTTGATAAAATCTAAAGTCATTAAATAAATATTTTTAACAAAAAAAATAATACTTTTTATATATAAACTAAAATCGTTTTAGCAAAAAAAAATCATACAAAAAAAATTTTACAAAAAAAGTTCTTATAAAAATTTTTTTAACAAAAAATATTCGTAAAAATAATATGTTTAACCAACAAAATATATAAATCAAAACCTTATTAACAAAACATATTTTACAAAAAAAATTTTACAAAAAATTATAAAAATACTTTTAACAAAAAATATCTTAAAGATAACATTATTAACAAAAAAAAATTTAAATCAAAATATTCTTAGCAAAAATTATGCATATGCAAAATATTTTTAACCAAAAAAGTATATAAACCAAAAATTTCTTAGCAAAAACATTTTAGAAAAAAAATTAAAAAAAAAAAATTCACAAAAAATATTTTTAACGAAAAATGTTTGATAAAACTTAAACAAAAATTAAAAAAATATTTTTATCACAAAATTTAAATATATTTATATTAAAAAAATTATTTAATTTCAGTTCACTAACTTAATATTTTATATTTAAAAACGATTTTTTTTAATAAAATTTATTATTAACAAAAATGAGCAGCCCAAAAATTTTTGAAATTAAATTTAAAAATTTATGTAAAATCAAAAATTTTTAAAAAACGATTTTGTTTTTAATAAAATTTATTATTAACAAAAATGAGCAGCCCAAAAATTTGATTTTGAAAAAATGCTGCCCAAAATTTTTTAAAATATTGGAAAAAAAGAAAAATTTATGCAAAATCAAACATTTTTAAATTAAAAATAAAAAAATATTTCAAATAAAATAAAAATTTAAAATAAAAGAAAAATATTTTTATTTTATTTTTATATTTTTATTAAAAATTTTTATATTAAAAGAAATATATAAAAAAATAAATCATTTCATTTTTTATATAAAAAAAATTATATTAAAAAAATTAATTACATTAAAAAATATATATATATATATTTTTTAAAAAATTTAGAATTACTTAATTAATAATTATTAATTCCCTTCCGCCATCCCAACAGTGTACGTACTCGCCTTCGTCACCTTGGCTTATGCTGTCTCAGTTATAGCTGAATGTGATCCCCATAGTAGCGGAGAACCTACTTGCAATTCATCAAACGAGGGCGCTATTTCACGCAACTTCTGGGATCCAACACAATACTGGCAATGTAAAGATGGCAAAGCTATACTAGTTGCATGCAATTTCCTAACTGCCTTCTCATCCGCTGCTGGTGAATGCGTACCATGGAAGGAATGGGATTGGACTGATCCATGCGCTGCAGAAAGTGCCTAAGTATATTTGGTAACGATAGATTTAATGGATTGATATATTGTTCAGCTCAACTCAATAAACTATGTACATAAACACAGGCTAGTTATTTGCGAGTTTTTATTACCTCTTTTTACTTTCTGTGTGGTTGTGGCTCAAAAGTTGCTTTAAAAATAATAATATTTCAAGTCCTGATTTGGCTATTTCTTGGTTCGATCTATAGGACAGAACTGAAATTGAAGCCGCAGAGTGCGGACAAGAAAATCATAGACACTATTGAAACCAGTTGAAAGACCTAAAGGTTTATGGCTCTATCAGAAGTAAAAGAGCTCAAATGAAGTTAGTATTTGAAAAGTACCTCGAAGGTTTAGTGGGTCTGAACCGCAAGGTGGTACGAACGCTGAATTTTTGTCTCCTGGCTAAAGGAGAATGAGGATATTGGGCTGACTGAATCTAACCTTTGGGCTTGTTTATTTGGTGGATGTAGTTTTAGTCACTCTTTCGTCGACACATCAGTTCCTTGTCTTACTTTGCATTTTCTGGTCTTCCCATACTCGGTATAAAACCTTTCACCTTCGAAATGAATGGAGTGCAACTATAGTCCACTATTTTTGGAACGGTCCCCACCCACAAGCCTTAGATCTTTGCGACCGCTTCCTTTGCCCTTAGCATTGAAGAGTTGTGCTTGACGCCATTGCGCCAGCCCACAGCATTGAAATTTGTATTCCGGGTCTCCATCAAGTCTTTCGAAGGGCGAAACCAGCAATTTTAGCTCTCCATTTCTTCTCAAGGCATCTTTCCACAACACTGAGTCCCAGCGCAAAATGTCGCTTATCGAAAGGCACTTTCAATGCTATGTACTTAGTCATTCTTTGTTATTTGTAACGAGGCAGCTGTAAACAGCAAAAACAAAAGGAGACGAATTTCGTTGCAAAAAAAACAGCAAGTACAATTCAAACAACTGCAACAACAGCAATAACAAAAATGTAACAAACATTCTTGTTTTCGCATATCAAGATCATTTTTGTTTTCAATGTTGACTCTTAACACCTTTGGAGGTAAAGAATTCGAATTGGTCGCGCATTTGACGGGCGCAGGCGCACACTGCAGCCGAACAACCGTTAGCGACAAAACTTAACTGGCGAGCAAGCATTGCAACTGATCTGCTGGCAGTGATAGCGTGCCACACGTCGAGTGTGGTGTGGTGAACATTATTTGTAGACACTGTTCCTTTGTGCGAGTTTTTTTCGTTTATTTTTGCAGGCATTCAGGTGTTTATGGGTGTTCTCCCGCGCTTTTGAGCATACAAATGTGCTGAACTGCATATCCGGAGCCAAGATCTACAAGCGCTCATACATAGTTTTTCATGTAACGAAGTAACCCATTTTTGGTACAAATTAATAGCGGTTTTATTAGCCTTTCTTCAATTTGGCGTTGTAGCGGCTCAAGGTGGAGATGTTGATTGTTAATCAACAGTAGTTACTCAGTGGTGCTTACATAATAACAAGTCTACCATATGAGTATAGTCGTAATCCAATCCCTCATTCGGAAAATGCCTCTAAGCTCCAAAACAACAGATTTGATTACTGTCTCCTGAGCTCGTCTCAAGCTCCCGCTTTAAAAAAGCTTACTGCAGCGTTCAATGCTGTCATTGAAACAGCGAATCACTACTGCAAATGAAAGAGAGAGAGAGCTTCTCTATGCGTGCCCTCCTGGCGTTATTACTATCAACTTAAAGTGAACTTTATTTTAGGTTATGTTAATCTGGTAGGCCAATAAGTCATGCATAGACCAGTTTTGGTCTTTTGCGATACCATATGGAGTCCAGTTCCTAGGTCCAAGAGAAGTACTCATCCTTCACGATGTCTGCGCTTGACGCGATCTTTAACAGACTCTGCGGCCTCACTATAGATACCTCCATCATACCGTGGGGATCACAGATGCGTACATCGTAGACTTGCCAATAAGGGACAAATGCGCAAGAGATGACCCATTGTTTCCCTAGACATTTCCTGCAGTCTTCTGAACTAAAAGTAGGAATCTCTTTCTGGCTGCTAGATAGTGAGGTCCAAAATGAAGGGGTACACGAATAGGAACGAGGAGCAAGTGTTAAAAATATTTTACCCCGAAGGGCTGGAGATGACTTCGCAGAATCCCGCTTCTGTTGCTGGGTTTCATGCTTCTGTCGTGATTGTCGGTGTATCTAAATACTATATTTGATAAAGAAATCGTGGATCCGTATTTCAGCAATCTTTCTTCCAACTCAGTATGATTAAAAAGACTCCATAATGACTCTATGTCTGATTCCACTATAGGAGCTCGGTACTCGCTACTGCGATTGAATGAAACTTGGAAATCAGATAATATTTTTGAATGTGATCTCGTCTCAAAAGCAAATTTAGGGAGACAGTTGGCATTCATAGGCAGAGATCACCAAAGTGTTAAGGACTTTTGCACTATTGAAGATAGCATCGATCTGTATAGGAGCTCAGCATGCTTAAAACTTCTTAAAATCAAAAAAATTGTATCATTGTGTTCTCGCCAGACATGACTATCGCTTAGTTGGAACGAGCTGCGCTTGCTTGGTTCTTAAGGCTTCCATAACATTTTGCTTTACAAAAATCTTAAACCGCTGAAATGTGTCAGCTTGCCACAAATTAATCTCAAATTCAAATATATATATATTTTTTCAAGTGGCAAGCTTATCATGCGGCTACAACTTAACTGATTTTTCCGCAAATATTTACACGCTTGGCGTTGCACGATTTGTCAGTGCCATGTGTAAGCATGTAGAGTTCGTAGCCAATATCGATTGTGACTGGGTCAACTGCTTGTCGATGCACAGTTCATTTGCAGATTTCCAATTACAATTGAATTAGAAAAGACCGCAATTCCGAGTCACCCTTAATCGGTGTCGCTGCGGTCGCACCGCTGTGGTGTTGCCATGCGAAGCTTGGTAGGCGCTTTGGTGGCAATGTAGCTTTTTGGCCCGCTATTGCTGGTGTCATGGCCGCTTATGTACGTATTGTTGCTGCTGTTGTTAAACGCTTATCTATGCTACTCATCTCGGCATAGCGGTATTAGTTTTTCGCGCGTTCAATTGTGCTTTTGAAACCGTTACCACCATTCAGCCGCCTTGCTGTTTTCGGTAATGACGTTCAATGCACTTTAGACTTGACTTTGTTTGGCTTTGGCTACACAACGGTGAGTCCGTGTGAGTGAGTAGCTAGCTTGAGCGAGCGCGCGTGCGTCATTTGCCAATTGCCAGCCAAGCGCTTTGTGCTGCTTGCAACATGTGGCACTGCTGTTGGCATGTGAATGTCATGTCGATCGCAGTGACACGATCCTTGCACGTCCAAAGCGCACCTTCCTTGCTGGTGGGGGCTTACTTTTATTTTCGTTTTTCTTTCGCGCACTTTTTGCAATCGATAAATTTACATAAGCAACATGTTGCAATTGGCAATAGTAACACAAAAGCTGTGGCATACGAAAAATACTGCAATTTTCCAAATGCTGATTCGCATAAGCCGACACATTAACGGGACGCAAAGCATGCCGCAACACGGTCTCTTGAGGATTTCGCGCCGCGCGCCATTAGTTGCAAGTGGCATATTTAGTTTGCCACATGAAATCTCCCTCGCGTTGCAAGTGCAATGAAGGAAAGTTAAGTAAGTGTTAGAGATGCAAACCACGTACCGTTGACTCATAATAGTACCAAGAGGTTTCAGGGTGGGGTTCTGGGGAGTTATGCTGAGCTTCGTAGCCTTATTACACAAGCTTGTGTCTAGAGTTGTCGGGAAGCACTGGATCCACAATTCGCCCAAATACTCATTAATGAGACCTAAACTCAGTTATCCAAAAGAACCAGATATATCACCGAAGGAATCCAACTCCAAACTACTCTTGCTGGGTGACTTCTCGGCTTTTGGAACAAACTCAATCCAGTGCAAAAGGTTTGAAACCTAGACACAGACTGCTGATCGGAATCTTGTTATTTTGAGACTGAAATCGAGCCATAGTACGGTCGGTCACATTGCTTTTATCCATCGATCAAATAAACTCAAAGGGAAAAGGCTAAAACACTTCAGAGTTCAGTAATAAGTAATCTCTGTAGGATTCCTAGATTGGTATATAAAAGGAGTAGTATCTATGTATATCTAGCAGCAGCTGAAATCGGTTGAACCAAAAAAAGTTGTATTTAAAATATTAGAGACCATTCATGATCGTTTTAATTGCAATAAACATCCCTTCACGTTTTTTTGGGTTAGGAGACTAGTTGTAGCAAGATCTGATCGTGGACAGACCTCCTATATATTGTTTTAATACTGACGACAAGTTAGGCCTTTAGTGATTCTTATAGATTAATTTTTTAAATGGCTTACTATCCAGGCTTACTTCCTTCACCATTTTTCGAATGTCATCACTTGACTTCTGCAGGATTTCCTTAAACTTAAATAGCGGAGCTCTATGGAAATAATAATACTGTTAACACACGAGTTGCTCAGCAGTTCCAGCGCTGGATATACGTTTTGGAAACCCTTTACATACCTTAATTGTAATATAGGCCGCCTTTCTTTCTCCAACTCTCTTTAAAACCGCATACTTTCTAAAATATGCGAAAACTCTTCCTTGAACTCGTTCCATAGCTGAGAATGTCGCCATTAAAAACACAAATTTTTACAAAATGTTGAAAAAATAAAGCGCATTGTTCCACAAGCCACCAAATAGCAACGGTTTATTTGTATTGCAGCTCGTCAATTTGAATTGGAAATATATTTTACGCGCCAAATGTGGCGTCGAAGCATTCCTGTCACTGTCACCAAGAGCAAATGAGCATAGCTGTTTTCGTCCGTTGGTTGTCGTTTTCATCATTCAACAGCCAATTATTTAACACCATCACCAAAGACATAGAGGGTGACAACAACCAAACAACGCGGCCAAAGCAACGGTGCCCACAACGATAAACGGCACGTCTAAGAAAAAGGCGCAGAAAAAAGCTAAACACAGCGGAGACATACTCGTAGGCTCCACATTTGGTTAGATGGACAACAAAGGCAATGAGGTTGGTGCAACGGTGCAGTGAAGGTAACAGATCGCAGGCTGTGGCAGATGGTAGCAATGTCCTCGCAAGCAGCCAACGACGCCACACAAAGAGTAGAAATCACGATTTTTCCATAGAAATGTTCAGTGGTTACAACATGAGTTTCATGATCATATAAAAAGCGCTTAAATAAAATGTATAAAAAAAAATAAATTGCAAAGCAAAAGACAGCAAACGAAGGGAAGAACGGCATAAGTGAATGCGGTGTATAAGTGGGCGGGCGACACGTGAACCGGGCATATTGGACGCCAAGTGAGCTTGACAATTAGAATAAATAAACAACTCGCACTTTGCTGGTGGCTTGGAATTCGGCGTGTCTGTAGTGGCGTCGCATTCAAGAGGAAAACAAGGTAGCAAAGACGCAGGCGTTGAGGCCATTTGAGAGCGTGGTATATAGTTTTCCTTCATCTCTGAAACCAAGTTTGAGGATTCAGAACTTTGGCCCGTACAGCCGCTTAGCCTAATTATATATTTTTTAAAAGCCCCGTTTCAATTCAATCTAGCACCTTTGAGAATTGCAGCGAGATTTAACTGTTCCAAGGGTGAAACAGCACAGGCGATGAGCTATCACGAGAGGTTACGCTTGTCCTGATACTTTACATCGGACTTGGAAGTATTTGGATTCCCGTTATCCGCTTGTGTTATAGCGCTGGAACTCTGGATTTCTCATGAGCTCAGCAAGCACTATTCAATAACTAGCTCTTGGAAAACAGGAAATCCACTGAAATACCTTTTCTCTGTTTAATCTTGCCGCAATCGTCAGACTTCTTACTGGACGTTGCCTAATAGGTGTGAATGAAAGGCTGAAGGTTTACCGAATCATAACTGTGAAAGTTGTATGGCGAAAGGTGAGGTGGACACATCCAGGCACTTTCTATTCCGTTGTCCAGTTATTTTAATTTTAATGTTGAAACCTCTCGGCAGTCAGCCGCTTCAAGACTTCGTGGCTTGTTCGAACCACTTAGTAAATTTTTAATAGTCCTTTCGAAAAATACTTGGGACTATTTAGGTATCACAATGGACCGGTGTTCTCAGCTGTCCAAATGGCGTTTTTGAATTTATGGGGTCAATGACCCCTTTGTTTAGATTTTGTGAAGTCAATTGCTCTATTGTTTACATTTTGCTTAGGTAAATGACTCGTTCGTTTACATTTGGGGTTAGTGAACTTTTTGTTTACATTTAGCCAAGTTCAAAACCTTTGTTTACATTTAGCCAAATCAACAACCTTTGTGCTTAAGCATTTTGTCGATTTTTTGATAGTATTTTCGAATAATATTTGGGAATAATTAGGTATGACAATGGATCCACGTTCTCTGCTGTCCAAATGGAATTCGTTTTTGAAGACACGACTGTCGCGAGAGCGGTTTCTTCGAATACGTAGCACTTCTATTTCAAATGGGAGCTTGAATCGCTAAACAAGAGGCTTTTAGAAATTGTTTACAAAAGTAATGTCTTCAAGCTGCCATATTCTATACAAAGAGATTGGACACCACCAACTGAATACTGTAAGTCCAATCAACCGAAAATTCAGCAACATTTTTAGTATGTTCTCTGCAAAGCGGTACAATTCTTAGAGCCATAAATTTCAACTTTGTCACCTCTAAGGCAAACATTTTCTAAGCATAGTTTCGAAGATAATCTCAAAGCTGCCTTCATGCAAAACACGAGTGCGCTGGACAAGACAGTTGGTAGCTATGTACGAGTACATGCAATCATTACCAACTTAGCAGCTTAGAAATGCCAATCATGTTCGTGACAAACAAGCGACGAATACGAATTTCGCAACACTTCGTTCAATGGGTGCCAAATAAATATTTTCCGCCATATTTTCAGCATTCAATGCGACAATTTAAATACGAAATATTTCGCATTGGTTTAACGCCATTATATGCGGCCGGCAAGTGTGTGTCTGTGTCGGTGTATTGGCTAATTTTGCAACGTGTTTGAAATTTTCCAGCAATTTGCATATGCGCATTCGCCAATTTAAATAAATAATTGTTTTGATTTTCGGTTGGCGAAGTCAAAATAAAAACGCGAACGGCGAAGGGTACGAACAACATTTTGCGACATTTCAATGTGAAAACAAACAACAATGTGCGCACGAATCGCCATCACAAATATTTGCACAAGCGCTGGTTGTTGTGCAAGCCAACAAACACACACACAGCACCATATAGAGGCCCACAAGCCAATGCTACATCTAAACAATGAATGCAAAGCAGTTTTGTTGCGGAAAAAAAGAATGCAAAATGCAAATGTTGCTGCGCCGTGGCTGACACAGTAGAAGTACTCAAAAATGCAAAATGCGAAAAATCACACTTTTGCATCTTGGAAAAATCTGGCAAGCGGAAACCTGACATGCATAAACGTTTACTATGTGCGAATAAAACGTAATGTTGGTGGCATTTGGTCGAACACAATAAGACATTTGGCTTCGCGTTGACGATTTGCTTTCGGAATATTGTCTTGCCATGGTTGCAAGATAGCATCTTTGAGTAAAGCGCAGCCTTTCACCAAGTAACTGAGGGAGCTTAGGTATCGTTGAGTCTCTGTAGTCGTTAGTTTTTCTAATGCAGAATTCCTCTAACCCAGAGCTAAGTGTAGTACTCCCCGGTATGGAGACATTCCGTTAGATTTAAAGCGATTCTGGTAATTTCCAGAGCTCGTTTTTATCTGTTCGAATTCCTAGAGTTCAGAAAATTTCAAGATAATGAAGCATCTTGGCATAGGTGTACGAGTTATAATGGTCACGAAGTCTCTATACTTCTAAAGTTTTCTATGTTAGGTCCGCAGAATACCTTAACTCTAAGTGTAGTACTTTCCGCTACAGAGACAATCCAAGATACTTAAAGTGTTTCAGGCTATTTTCAGATTTTCTTAAATGTCCTGAAGCCCATAAACAGTGAAGTAAATGACCTCAAATGTAAAAAAAAAGGTTGTTGACTTGGCTAAATGTAAACAAAAAATTCACTGACCCCAAATGTAAACAAAAGGGTCATTGACCTCACAAAACGTAAACAAAATGAACATTGACCCCATAAAATTAAAAAAAAGATTGTTGACTTGGCTAATTGTAAACAAAGGTTTTGAACTTGGCTAAATATAAACAAAAACTTCTCTGACCCCAAATGTAGACATAAGGGTCAAAAAGTCACTTGAATTCGCCTTTCGACTTTCAAATGAAATCACATCGGAGCTTGAGCATCACTTAAGCACTGGCCAGGCATGGTGTCTCCTTTTTTTATAGAGCCATCTGACAGCCAGCCTCCTTGAGCTCACCATATGACTTTCAAATCACATCACATCGAGGGTTGAGAGTCACGTAAGAGCTACCGTACCTGCTTTTCTTTTATAGAGCCAGCTGGTAGCCAGCCATCCGTGAGCTCACCTCATGACTTTCCAATCACAGCTTCTCATAATTTTATGCTGTCCTGTCTGAAAATATTTTTGAATTTCATATTTCGAATTCATCCTTTTTCATAATCTTAAAAAAAAAGTCTCTCCGTCGCCTGACTCGCTTCCGACGTACCAGCCTATCATCAAACCCATCAGCCCTTCTATAGTGAAGGTACCATATTTATTGTTTTTTGTAGCGCTGAGAATGCCTGCCAACTTATTTGTTAGGTTTGGCAACACTGCAAGGCAAACATTTGCATTGGCAACACAAATTATGCCGGCCGCATGGTGTTGGTAAAATTTATAAAAAAAAACAACAAAAAACAAGAACAAACAAATTTCGTTGTATTTGCTTTTCGTCAATTTCCAACGCTTCAGACGAAACGTGAACTACTCCATGCATTGTTTTGCCAGTTTTCCGCGCTTCGTTATTTGCTTAAAATGACTGGTCCGGCGTTCGGCGTTGTTGGGCGACACTGTTGATTTGTTGGCGTTGCAAATGTTGTGTATTCAATCAAATCGTCAAAAGCAACAACAGCCGCTGTTTTTTTGTTATTTTCACCATTTCATTTGTTATTGCAGATTTGCGCTTGAACGCCATTTTGTTGGGCCATTAAATGCTAAAATGTGCCACATGTGCTGCAGGCGTGCGAAAAATATGTCACTAAACGTGGAAGCCAACACGAACACAAACTTTTCGCGATAATTTTATTAGAATTTTCTTTTTTCTCTTGATTTTGCAAAACCGCTGGAAAACCGACGACGTGGCAAATACGTTTTCACTTATTTACATATCAGGTGACAAATGTTTACATTTCCAATGGAAATCTTCGGCGCTATGTTTGACAGCGGCAACAATGGTCAGAGAAAATAATAGAAAAATGCTCGCGTGAAATGCAAAAACTGAAGTTAGTTAGTGATACAACAATAATATATTGCTTCATATAAGTATATAGGAAAATGTAGGTCGTACCCAGTAGGAAATACAATTTTGGAACATTAAGAAAACCCTGCTCAAAGTCCCTTTATCTAGAGTTCGAAATTAGCAGCAAGCCCTACACCAAACTCCAAAACAAAGGTTGTTGACTTGTAAAAAGGTTGTGAACCTGACTTGACCATGGCAAAATATACATAAAAGGGTCAGTGACCTCAAATGTAAACAAGCGTGGTTGTCTTGGCTAAATGAAAAAAATGGTTGTGAACTTAGCTAAACATACACAAAAAGTGCATTTACCAGAAAAAGGTAAATAATGGGGTAACTCTCTTGAGCAAAATGATAACAAAAGTACCAGTACCCGAAATAAGTAAAAGAAACACAGAGTAGGAGTCTAGGGCCCTTTTCAGGTCTAATGTAAAATCTAAGTTTAGAATTCAATAATTAACCTAGAACAATTTAAAGATATTGGGCAGCTGGGGTAGAAAAGAGAATTAGATATTTTACCAAATCTACTGAGTTGCTGAATAAGGCTCATTTTGGTTAACACCCGGGGTCATAAAGGGACTAATTATGGTCTAAATACGGCCTGGCTCTCAGCGCCCCCCTTTTCAGGCAACCAGTCAACCCAAAACAATAAATTTCCTACTGGGCAGCATCATAGATAGCAAGTTAGACAAATAACTACGTATGTACAATAGTTTCCTTGCTGTCAACGCCATTTGTTCAACAGTTTGTCGCATAATCGCACATCACTTGCCACTGTGGTGTTGCTTTAAACGAGTATGTTGCAAATATTGTTTATATATATTGCATATAAATAAAGAAATGGTAAATTTGCATATGAAATTGGTGTCAAAAATACAGGCGATAAATAAAAATGTAAAAAATAAATTTCGTGCTGTATGAACAAATGTCCGTCCACAGGTTTTTTATGAATAGTTAGGAACATAGAAAATGGACTTTTTTCAATGGAGAGAGATAGTCAGAGTCTAGAAGGAACGATTATGTTAGAAGGAGTGGTTCTGAGCTATCGTTTTTCCAGATATACTTGCTGCAACTCTGACAATATAACATAAATTCTCTTCTAACTATTCTATTTTTCGACAAAAATTTTATTCTATCTATTTTATTGTTCTTCTATTTCATTCGAATAGTTCAATCGTGCAAAAAGAATCTCTTTGGTATTATTATCCTAAAGTTTTCTGAGTCTCAGTCAGCTTAATAGTTTTTTGGGAAGACATAGATGTAATCACGTATCACTAAAAAGTTTCGGATAACCTCGTAAGCTTCGGTAGAACAACTTAGAACTCGAATGTTCCCTCAGAAACGATCTCGAAGGGAAAGATTGAGGGAAAGTTAATCATAACTTTGCATAGTTCTTTCCTATGATACCTATAGCTTCTTAATAAAGACTAGACAGAAAAAAAGCGCTCACCATATGCATTCAAAAGCAAGTAAACACCGACCAAACACAAATATTCGACTATTCTAATGATACTAATAAAACAAGCCTAACGAATACCCAGCGATGTTGTTTACACAGTATTTGATTAAGCAAAATAAACAATTATAAGTATAGAAGTACTAGAAGTGTAATATGCTCCACTCATAAACAATGTTTTCAGCTTAAACCGATATTTTGTGTTGTCGCTGTCGCTTTTCATTTGTCATTCGCATTGCGCATGCGCACAGTCGCGTACTTTTATACACGATTAAGCTTTCCGCAAGTAAGCAAGTCACCGCGTGGCATATGCGCCACCGTACCGCCGGACCACAGACAACATGCCACACAACTGGGCGTAGCTCACAGCTGGTTATGTAGACAAAAGCCAGAAAAATAACACAGAAAAAAGGGGGAGAGTCAAACAGTTGTGGCCAAACGTTTGTATTTCGATTGAACTTGACCGCGAGTTCAAAACTATTCAATATCTATTGGTTATAACTACCATTTTTTTAATTATTGAGAATATGTCGTTATTGTTATAGCTGCCGCCGTTCATTTTATGTTTCACTGGCGTTCGAGCTTAGGACTTGGTCGCTACCTCGGTATTACCTGTTCATATAAAGCAATTACAGCAATGATTTGCTATTTCCATTGTGCCGTTTTTTATTGTACGGTTGCTTCTGTTACACATATGTACATATGTTGCTGTCAAAAATAGCATTAAGTGAGTGGATTTTGGTGGAGCTATTTAGGTAGATATATCGAGCGTGCTAATACGTCAACAAATGTTTACTCATAAGTATGTAGCCGGTCAATCAAGCAGTCTTCGAATTCCTATTACAGATTATTATTATGTTTTTAATTATTTCGAGCACTTCGATGGCCATAGAAAAGTGGAAAACTTATATGGTTTGGAATACCGAATATTTTTATATAAAAAAAAAAGAAAGCAACAATTCTTTTGTCTCACAGAAACATAATCCCGAAATTGACAACAGACATAATGAAATTAAACCCGAACCTTTGTTTATGAGAAGATAAAAAAACTCAAAGTTTTCGAAACTGGATTTCACTAGAGTATATATTTAAAAAAAAAAATGTCGTTTAACATTAAGTAAGTCGAATTTCGGGTTTAGTTTCGAGTTTTGAAATTGGAAAAATTCAAATTTTAACAAAATAAACCGACCGAGAAGTTCAGTTAAAGCATACCGCTCGAATAAAATGTAGTTCGCCTAAAAGTATGCTTCCAGCAAATGTTTTCAGTTTACCATGAGACATTATTTATCGCACAGGAGCTAATGGCTGAGTAGCTCCTCTCGAGCTCACGCAAATTTCAGGGGATCAGGGCTGCAACCAAGAAGACAACAGAGGCCCAACTCGTTTCCAAACCGATGTAATTTAGACTAGCGTAAGGCATCTTCTTGCGAGTTTAGCGACTTTGCGGTATGCAGCATTTCTGGTACACGATGCTATCGATAGTGAGACCAGACACTCCTAATATGAACGAACTTATTGTGACTTTGTGTGAAAACTCATTTCAAATCAGTAATTTCAATAAAAAATGATTAAATAACTAAGCCAATGCAATTAACCTCATTTTTGGTATGCAAAATAATTTTACTTCATTACTTTTTTAATTGCTTTTCCTTTATGCGCTCAAACGAAGCGAAGATTGGATCAATAATAAATATGAATAATGTTTGATATTACAAAATCTAATAAAAGAGCAATGCTTTAGTTTTAATTACATATGAGGTAATTAGAAGCATGACGAATTCGTTATAATTCCAATTTAAACTAATTATATCATTTTTATACCCTGAACAGGATACATTAACACCTAAAAGGAAATGTCGGGGAACATATGAGATATATATCTAAATGATCAGTGTGACGAATTGTGGTGATTTAGCTGTCTGTCGGTCTCCATATACGCGAAAAAGACGTTTGCAAAATTTCAGACTGATATCTTAAGCATTGGGAGACTAATTTTTGAGATATGAAATTTTGTAAACGTCTTTCTGGAGGACTAATGTTTGAGATATCGATCTGATATTTTGCATACTTCTTTACCGCTCCAAGAAGCTGCTAATCGGAACCAAGTGTTGATATGAAAAACTTTTCCATTTGATGAGATATCTTCAAGATATTAGGTATAGAGTATTATCTAAAGTAATAATTATATATTAAATATTATTTCCGAAGAAATCGTCCAGATCGCATTAGTATAGCATATAGCTGCCATACAAACTGAACGACCTGAATAAAGGGCTTATATGGAAAACTTTTTTAATTGACAAGCTATCATCACGAAATTCAACATAAATTATTATCTGAGACATAGCTATAATCCCTGTAAAAATTGTTCAGATTGTGATACTATAGCATATAGCTGCCATACAAACTGAACGATCAGACTCAGATGCTTGTATGGAACACTTTTTTGTTTGATAAAATATCTTGACGAAATTTTGCATGGATTATTGACTAAAGTAATGATGCAATCTACAAAGAAATTGTTGAGATCGGTTCACTATAGCATATAGCTGCCATACAAACTGACTGATCAAAACCAATTTCTTGTATGTAATGCTTAGTATTTCTGAAGATTTGTTGTTGTTAAAATATATACATCTATTCCCAGTGAGTTATTATGATAACTCCGCATCAATTACTTTGATTTAACTAATCCTTTGAAGTTTCATAAATTTCAAGGTCATACTATTTATTCTCTGCCTCACACTTGCTGCTAATTTTTTTTCGACTGTCCTACAATATTTTAATTACCCTAAGGCTTTGCTTGCAGACCTTTAGATATCTATAATACTAAAGGAATTTATTTGCCTTACACCTGTCGCAAGTTGCCTACACTTAACTACCGTTTTAAAGAGTTTACCGATGTGCAACATCGAGTAGGTGGAGCAGTGCAAATATGTACAAATAATTGTGCTGTCGTGTCAATGCAACATGTTGCATCTTAGCAATGTTGTGAGGTGTGACCAGTAGGTGTTGCCAGCGTAATACATCTTTACGGCAAGTATTGCGAAAATTCTTTGCTAAATTGATACTATAAATACTTAGAAATGTTGCAAACAGATGTTGCTGGGTTACCGCAACATTACTCATTGCATTAAGCGCCAGCGAGTTGCATTTTAATATTTTTATAAATTCTTATTTACACCTTACGCCATACATGCTGGTTGTCTCCACGCATTCCTCACCTGATAAATCTCCACCAAAGCCGGCTGTAAGCCACCCATGTTGCGCAACAGCTACAGCAAAGCGGAGAAGAGTCGGCGACAACAAATTGCCAGCTGCGTGATTGTGAAAAGGAAGCGAAGAAATATGTATTGCGACAACAAATTTGTAAACATATTGACATGCAGCGGGACAGTGAGTTGCTACAGCAATGCAATTTACCGTTTTAGCAACGCAGCTCACTGTCAAAGGCATGGTAGCAAAAAAACGAAATGTTGCTGCAACAACATTGGCGATTTTTCGCATATTTCGTTGCGAAATTAATGACAGTTCGCCCGCAGCGACAGCATATAAACAATGCAATTATATATGGTATATAACGTATATATAACTGGTATATACCGTATATATAACTGGTATATACATAGTATAAGCTTAAGCGCAGCCATTTGTATGCGTGTCTCTTTACGCTTTCGTTCACAGCAATGTTTGCTTGCAACGAAAATCCTTTTTGCGACACCAACTAACCTCTACGAATGGGCAACTCGCGAAAGTTCGTTGTTGTGGCGCTTAATTTGTTGTTATTGCTATTTTTGCTTGCTAAGTGGCAGCTCCACCCGCCGTTAGACGCTCGCTGGCTCTTGATAATTTGGCCTGCAGCTCTGAGGTTGAAGTGGACGCATTTACATGGTCTCTCCTAGCAACTGGATGTATGACCACGTATGTGCTAGGCATTCTAGTCGGAGAATTTGCCTTATCGCCGTGGTTTTTGTTTTTCTTATATCTGTTGTTGTTGCTATTATCAGTGTGCCATAAATCATGGCATAGAGGTCGATGATGGTAACAATATGTGGTTAACAACAACACCTTCAGTGGAAAGTAAAACTAACGGTTGGCTTACACTCGACAGTTTTGCAGCTTGAATACTTGAATCTTCGACAAAAGCTCTACATAACTGCTTCAAAACGAATAACGATTAGGACAACTTGATGTTACTTCGACTGAGCAAGCAATTGAGAAGTAAAGTTTTCTCTCGTTGAAGAAAGATCAAATTCTACAGGTCACTTCTTACTACAAAAAGATCCTGCGAAAGAGTCAGATCTGAGTTTTCGACAAGAAGAAGGAGGAAGAGGAAGACCATCACTCCGTTGAAAAGACCAGGTAAAGAAGGACCTGGCTACACTTGGAATCTCAAATTGGCGCCAAACAGTGAAAAGGAGGGGAGAAGGCCTATCGCCAATTATAAGCAGAGCCGCAGGGAAAAAGTTGGAGCCCGGAGTTTATTTCAATGAGCTGTTGAAGAAATAATGCAGAAAATATCGCGTCGCAGCACTAGCTCATCATAGGAACTCCGCATGCGCGAAGAGATAGGGAAGAATTCCTCCCGAGACCAGAGTTCTTACTTCATCCTTCACTGCTGATAGACGATAGACGTTTCTACTTTAGCCACAAACCCCAATTTTGGTATTTATTTCCAGTTAGAAGATTTTGACAAAGCGACACAAATTATTACACATAAAGAGAACTAAGCTTTAGACACAGCCGTCTATTATTTCACTTCTAACTCTCAAATAATCTCTCTACCCTTCTACTACTTCCGTTTGGCTTTCCATCACCATCTTTTCTCTTTTTGTTTTGCACAAGTTGCAGCATAATTTGTAATGCTGCAACAATAAATGGCGTTTTAATTAACATCTGTGGCGTTAGTGGCAGTCATTCATCTCCAAAACCATGCAATCAAATAACCAACCAACTGTCCAAACTGACTGATGAGCAACACTTGGACAGTTGAGTTGAGCAGCCGAACAGGCTCCACGCAGACAAATTGCATAAATTTAATTTTGTCAATGACAAATGAAAACCACACCACATCACACTTTAGACGATGCCAAAAATTCCAATGCAAACATGCGAAGACCAGGCAAATTCACAGATACTCAATCAGGTAAGGAACATACGAATGGTGATTTGAAGAAGGGAGTGAACAGCATATTTGGCCATTCTACTAATGTGTGCTTAAACTGGTCTTGAAAAGAGGGTTGGTAGAACGGGAAGACTACAATGGACTAGGGTTGCCGTAGATGCATTAGATTTGGCTTTTACTGGTAGCTACCGTAAAGGCTGTTATATAATAAATATAAAGAAGGTATGGAGTCCTACATCTTTACAGCACCTATTTCGTTCAATTTTTTGCATTCTCTCCTCAAAGAAGGTCTGCGGTATAATTTCATTCGAGAAATTATGCCTAAAAGGTTATCATATCTGTTTTTAGTAATTTGAGTTTTTTTCTATTGTCTTCAAAGGCTCTTGTAACGATTACTGTCCAAGCTGACCTTGCTAAAGCCTTTCTGAAAACCAACTTTCTATTTCAATATCTCGTATAAAATAGAAGACAATTTCGACACCTCATAGATTCCAGGCAGATCATCAAGTATAAATCTTCCTCTGACAGAAACCCACAAGAAACCTGGTAGAAATTTTCAATAACCCATAAGTTCCAAGCGGTTCGTCAAGACTATACTGAGAAGCTATTTCCCTGACAAATCCTGAAATAAAGTGGTATACAAGGTATTGTTGGGTTAAAAGCATTCTCTAATGGACTGTTTAGACAGAGATCACATAATAGATCAACAGGTTAGGTGCACAGTCGGTATTATTATTGGACAATGCGTATGATTTTCACTAAGCTGCTTGAATATAAAAGCTTCCGCCGTTGCCATTCCTGGACAGAAAAAGTTGTGAGATCATGGGTAATCGCAGCCAACTGGCAACACGCTTCCAAGTCATTAGATCTACAAACTATCGGCTGACGATTATCAAACGCATTACCGCCTGAGTCCAGTTGAGAGCTTCTATCCCGGCAATCCATCTACAGGAATTTCAACAATCTATCAACTCTCTAAAGCAAACAAACACACAACTTCAAAGCAAACACCTTGTGCGCCACACAGTAAAGCACCACGATGTGTTGTGCACACCGGTTCTTGTAGCCAACACCACTTTCCACGCAGTCAATAATCACTCCAACTTTAATTTGAAGATTTGACAAGCCAACTAGCCGGCAACAAGCATGGAGGCGCTATCAAAGTGGGGCGAGAATGTGACAGCAGGCAGCACATGACGGCAGACGATGAACAACTGGATACAAATGGACGTAGAAGGCAGGCAGCAACTGAGCTGTATTTATGGAATATGATGGGGACTAAGTAGCGGAGGACTGACATGAAGAATATGCGACTGAGAAGAGCAATAGACAACTGAAGAGTATCATTGAGTTCGGACATAGATATGACGCAGACAACAGCAGACAATATATAAGCCCACAACAAAAGCACGTGCAACTTGAATGCCGCGCGCTGCGACTGCCAAGATGAATGGCTGAGTGATGGCCTAAAATAGACGAGCGAGCTGTGCGCAGAGACACAAATCTGCTGTCTAGCTGTAAATAAAAAGCGAAAAACACAAAACACATTATATTGGCTATATGAGCGACTATGACAACATTGACATTGCCAATAACAACAAAAGTATGTTGCTGCAACAACCATTTAGCTGCAAGTCTACAAAAGAACAAACGTCTAGCCAGTCATATGTACGTCTAAAGCAACCATTTAGCAAACTGCGTGCGACTCATACTCATAATTGCACAACACCGCCGCCCCCTCGTACCGCCAGCAGCCGCCGTACCGGCCGCGCGGATTAGTACCGGCCTGCAATGATGAGCGGACAGTTGATGGACCGTTGACCGATGCTTACATGTATGCGCCTCCACTGCGCCTCGCCTGCCTGCCGCCTTGTGCCTGCCCCTTCAGCGCGCTGCAAACACGAACTTTGGCGTACTGACCGCCGGACAGCGCTTACGTTAGGAGTTTGTGCATGTATTGCTGATCAATATATATATTTTTTTGGCGTCGGCGCTTTGAGTTCTTTGCGAAAATTATGAAGAATTAACAATAAATTGCGTCAAATGTTGCAAAATGTTGTTTGCCAAATGACAACACGCGCGACGTCCAGCGACGCTTGCTCAACGCAATCTCTCCATGCGCGAAGTGGGCGACTACGGGAAGAGTGCGGTGCGTCGGGGCAACGCCGGCAAAAGATGATGATTTTGACACAAATGTCATAAATCATAGCTAGAGTATTCTACTTGGCACAGTTGTTCGCATAGTTGTTGCAACAACTTAAGTGCCATTTGGACACAAACACACAGACACACTATCGTATGCAGCAGACAAGTTACTCAGAACCATATATTGTGTTGTCTATGATATACGTGGGCACTTTGATACATGGTAGAAATACAATTTGTGTTGTTATTGTTATGTTTTATTTGTGTTTTGAAGTTTTATGATTGTTTATGGTATTGAATATCTGATAATCATCAGCAAAGTTTGTGACTAGCACGATGTATGAAAAAGATACGAGCGCGGAAAATAAATTGAAACAGAATATAGTAGAAAAAAAAGCCGAAAATATTGAAGGTCAAGGTATTTATTACATTTTCTTTCAAGGTTTTTTCTAATCTTAATCTTTCACATTGATTTGTAGTTTTTATCCATACAAACACATATGGTTAACTACAAAAAGTGCCGTTAAAATTCGAGTATGCTTATCGATTTTTTTAGTATTCATAATTTAGTGGATCTTAGGATATTTAATATCAGTTCTTCAGTATTAATAATTGGCAGTAAATATTTAGTACCTTGTGGCGAATGGCGACACATGAAGAATCGATATTACTACTAGTTATCAATGACAAAATGTATTTTCATAAGCAAGTGGCAAAAGAACACACAATTATGCAGGCTTTAAAAGACTTTAAGGTATTTAATATCACTTTTACCAAAAATTACACATATGTGCCCTTTTCTGGTCTCTACTGTTCAAAAACAAGCCGACTGTGGTTCAAAAATCCCTTAGCATATATTTGATCACCTTGCCATACCCTCTTTGTAGTCGCTTGTCTTCTAAATAACCATAATGAATACAGCAAGAATTTACTGACTTTTTGTTGTTTACATACAGCATCTTGCTTTAAGGAATGTTCTCTATCCGCTCCCTTACAAGAGAACTGTTCTAAGGATCAAATTCATATTAAAAATAATTATTTTGATGATATCGTCTTCTGGTCGGGTCAGTAGGTTTAAGGAAACCTTAAGGCTACAAAATCCCAAGAAAGTCAGATCAGTAGGCTTAAGGAATCCTTAAGACTACTAAATCTCATATAGAAAAGAGAGTAACAACCGATTTAACATTTAAATTCCTGAGAACTTCAAGACGCCTGCTAGTTATAAGCGAAAAGCTCGACGAATAAAACAGCCATAAACTCTTATTACAATCGACTAAAGGACTGCTGAGAATTTCAAAATATTGCTAAACCCTTGACGGTGTCCTAAATGGGCGAGTAAAATAGATAAAAACACATAGATGAAAAAAAACTAAAGTTCGTCGAAACCATCTGATTTCTTAAAGAATGCTTTGGTTAAATCAAATAAATAACTGAAAAGTTCCCGGCTGGTTTCTTGAAACTTCCTGAGAAAACTCTGTGCAAAGTGGCAGTTATCCGTGTGGCGGCCGAGCGACGACGAAGC
>JBAWJQ010000233.1:0-11825 GCA_037783105.1 Bactrocera zonata | reverse complement strand
GCTTAGGCTTAAAAGCCTCTATTATTTTCAATAATTCTTTATTTTTAGATTTCCGCAAATTTTAGTACTTAATTTCTTTGTAAAATGTTAACTATTTATTTTTTCTTCAAAATGAATTTCATTTCCTTCAAAGTAATCCCCGTTCGAAAAGACGCACTTTTCCAAAGCTTTTTCCATTTCTCAAAAGAGTTATGTTTTTCCGGTATAGTCTTGAAGATCTTCTTCTATTCGGTTTTTGTATCCAGAATCGTGTCTAAACGGCGTCCCGCATTGAACTTTTTAGTTAGTTGAATGGTCCGTGGTCGCATGGAGCCAAATAAGGCGACTATGGTGGTTACGTAACGAGTTTCTGGCAAGAAAGTCGCGAAGAGCCAATGATAATACACCAATTAAAACGATACGAGTATTCTTTGTTGACATTTTGAAATTTATACATTATCCGCGATGATCACCTCACCTTACTATGGTATGGTATGTTCTGAAAGAACTTCCACTTGTCTTTCGAAGGCGACTTCAAACTTGCAGAATCCTCTGTTGAGAAGAAGCTCGTTGAAAGATCTAGCAATTGATTAAAATAAAACAAATTTATAGTCATTTTGGGATTGGAATGTTATTGATTGTTTCTGGCTTATTTTGGGTTGCTAAAATCGAAAAAGAAATTACAAATTTTTTGCCATGTGTTATAGTCAAGGGGTGTAGCGGTCTAACCACCACCATTTACTAATATGAATAACTACACGATTGAAATTTTTTTAACTCAAATTCCTAAATTGGACACCTCAAATACCCTACAGACCTCTTCTCACAACATTCGCAAAATCCTTCAGTTTTGTTGAGTAGTGTAATCAATCCTTCCAGTACCCATATTTCTACGTTCTTATCAAGAAGAATAGCCTTTAAAAAACATAGCTATGGAATTCCAAATACCAAAAATGAAAGTTATAGCAAGTGATCCAAGTAGAGATACTTTTTTCAATAGCCTTTTTTTGACAGCCATACCACCCGTAAGTCGTGACAAACTGTAATGTTATTTTTGTTCAGTATTGTTTGGCATTTCATCATAGAAAGACTGCTTAATTTATGGTCAATATAATCAGCTCATTAAGTGTTCTATTCGTAACACTATCAGCCATTTTGAGATCCAGCATTCATCATTAAATAACATTCGAACGAATAGACCACGTCCAGCAGTCAGTGAAGAAAATATAGCAACCAGGGCCAAGAGTGTACACGAAGACCGTGTAGAGTTGATTCGGCGCCGTCTCAGCGGCTCGGACTGGCACATGGAACTACTTGGTGCATTTTACGTCGACATATCAACTCGAAAGCGTACAAAATACAGCTTCTGCAAGAACTGAATCCGCTCGATCTTCCCAAACCACATCGCTTCGTTCTATGAACTCTTGAAAAGTTCCAAGAAGGCAAGTTTTATTTAGCGATGAGACCCACTTCTGGCTCAGTAGGTACGTAAAGAAACAAAATTGCCGCATTTGGGACAAAGAGCAACCTGAAGAGCTTCAAGAAATGAAATTAAATCCCGGAAAAACAACGGTTTGATGTGGTTTGCGGGTCGGTGGAATCATCCGTCCATATTTCTTCAAAAATGATACCGCACCATGTTAACCGACTATTTGATGCCTGAATTTGAAACACGTGATCTCGTCAGCTTTGGTTTCAACAATACGGCGCCAATTCCCACACATCGCATCAATCAAAGACTTTCTCCTGTGTGGATATGTAAAGTCTAAAGTCTATGCGGACAATCACGCTTCGATTAAAGGCTTGGAGCAAAACATCATGCGTGTAATTCGTCAGTTACTAGTCGAAATGCTCGAACGAGTCGTCGAAAATTGGAGTTAACTTATGGATCATCTGAGACGTAGCCGTGGTCAACATTTGATAGAGATAATCTACAAAAACATAAATGCCAAAGAATGTTCTTTCGAATGATAATAAACGTTCTCTATTAAATATGAAGTGTATGTGTTTTTCAAGCTGTACCCCTTGGCCTTTTAAATATACACATAAATACTGGTAAAATAATTTAAGATTTTTAATTAAAAATGCGGAAGTGTTAATGTGAAATATTCTCCGACAAATATATGATACTAGCAAATACCCGGCTTACTTTGTTACGCCGCAAAAACTAAAACGATGAGGGTATTGGAAAGAATTTAATGTAGTTTAAAATGCAATTGAAAGAATACCTTTATTCGTACATGTAAACACACATACATGAGTATAATGTGTAACTTATGTTAGACTTACAAATATTTACTACCCATATTTGAATTAATTGCAAACACTTTTAAATTCATTAACGTTATAAATAATTTGTTTATTAAATTCTTTTTTACAGAAAAATTAAAAATAGATAACAAAAAGGTAACAATTCAAAACTCTTACATAAAATAAATAGGATTGTATAGAGTAAATATTAATTCAAGATATGAAATAAGGTATACTATAATTGATGTATTTTGGAACAATAACCAAAAAGGATATATTTTAATTATTAAAA
The DNA here is from genome assembly GCA_037783105.1 of Bactrocera zonata. Classification (NCBI taxonomy): domain Eukaryota; kingdom Metazoa; phylum Arthropoda; class Insecta; order Diptera; family Tephritidae; genus Bactrocera; species Bactrocera zonata. The sequence goes on along the minus strand of JBAWJQ010000233.1, from coordinate 9,304 downwards.
ACTTCAGTGAATACAACATTTTTTGTTTTATTTCCATTGCCAGAAATGAGAACAGTTTGGTTTTGCGGGGAACCAATTCGTGACAGAGCCACATATAATTGACCGTGAGAAAATACTTCGTTTCGAAGATCTATGCCAACAGTATTAAATGTTTGCCCTTGGGACTTATTAATGGTAATCGCGAAACACGTCTTAACGGGGAACTGTACTCTTTTGAAACTAAATGGAAGATCTGTAGGTATCATTGGTATCCGAGGGATCATTGTGCTTTCGCCTGCTGCAGGTCCGGTTAAAATGTTTGCTTGAATGATATTAGCCATCAATTGCGTTATCTTCAGTCGAGTGCCATTACATAAATTGGGAGGCTTAAGATATCGTAGAAGGATTATTGGCGTACCAATTTTAAGTTCTAGTTGAAATGGAGGTAGTCCCGAGGGATTAAGAGAGTTAAGAAACTCCGTTGGATAGTGAACAACGTCTCCTTCATCTGTCACTGTGTCAAAAGAATTGTAAATTTTATATTCCGATAATATTCTTTGACAAACGGCTTTGTTAATTTCGTCTGCAGCGGAATTCGTCGAAGTAATTATAGCTCGCTCATATAACCACTTAGAGTCCTTGTGGTGCAAATTAATAATATCTGGATACACGTTATCAATAAGTTGGTCAACTGTTCTAACACAGGTTCCTGCAATATCTGGCATTATTACATAACCATCTTTGGTGACAGATTTGCAACCGTTACCTATTTTAAGTAGGAACTTTGCAAACCGATTGGATGGTCCAGCTCCACAAAGCTTTACTCGCATATTGGCAGTCAATTTTAATTTTTGTACATGAGACCACAATTCCGATTTCTTTATGCACGCGTTAACAATATCTGCTCTTGTACCCTTAGGAACCACCGGTAGAGTTTGTCTAAAGTCTCCTGTGAATACGAATGTAACTCCACCCATTGCCGCATGCGAAGATCTTAAATCTTTAAGAGTTATATCGACCGCATCGATATGACACTTATGAGACATTGTGCACTCGTCCCATATTATTAGCGATGCTTTCTGAAGTATTTCGGCCATAGGGCTATTTTTCTTGATCGAACAAGTACACCTTTGTTCCGGTAAAAAACTAAGTGGTAGCTTAAACGTAGAATGAGCAGTTCTTCCTCCACACAGAAGAGTAGCAGCAATACCTGAAGAAGCAACTGCAACAGCAATTTTGCCTTCACCACGAACTTTAGCTAAAATTAGTGAAGTTACGAAGGTTTTGCCTGTCCCTCCTGGCGCGTCTATAAAAAAAACATTTCCCATATTATTATCCACACTTGAAATGATCTTATCGTATATTATTCGTTGCTCTGACGTTAGCTTTGGTTCATTTGCTAGTAAAAATTGCTGTAGCTCATGGGTATTATACGTTGTTTCCCGCGTGTAACAAATGGGGTCTAAGTTTGAGTTACTTCGATTTGGTTCAGGCAAACCGAAATCCTTTAGGTGTTTTTCTCCGTAAGAGAAAACTAAATTCTCAAGTAAAATTAGTCCTGTATTAAAAATGTCACCAGTAAACTCCATCTCAGGATCATTACTACTCTCGCGCATATTATGTAAAATATCTGCACATAAATCTTTGCGGAATAAATTCCATAATCCTTCCGGATCAAAAATTTCACAATAAATAAGCATTATCGCAAAAAGCTCTCGCATTTTGCATGCGCTATCAGAAATGGTGGCATCAAACAATGTATTCTTCTAGTGGCTATCGTCCTGTAGCAATTGTCGTGCTCGGCAAGCCGCCTGATATGTTGAATATAGTTGACCATCTACTCGCCGTAAATCAGTGAAAGATGTCGGTCCTCGAACATGATGCAGCAATAGTCTAAGGTAGAAGCATTCTGAGTAATTGGGATGTATTGTGTATACCCTTCCTAACGCAGTATCTCGCTTAATACCGGGATGATTAGGGACATTCTGTCCACGTTTTCTACGTTGCCATTTTTTATTAGTCCAGGTGTAGAATGTGGGTACTTCAGAATACAACAAAGTTTTTGCAAAATTATCAACGGAACAAAGGGAAAAAAATGCTGTCAAAGTTGTTTGTGGTGGTTGCTGTGGCACGTGTTCAACATTATTCGGTGTGAAGTACACTCTTTGTCCATTTTCTAAGTGAACAGATAAATGTACAACTGTTGGGAAACGCTCATGAACCGAAAATCGCAATAACCTCCAAATACCCTCCGATGTACTTAGATATTGTCCATTCAAAAAATTTTGCACCTCGTCTTTATTGTTCTGAACAGAAAAGGTCGCTGCGTCGCTGCCTTTGTTGACATATTTACAAATGTATTTAATTGCTTGCACAGAATGGCAGTACTCTACATTGATGTGGGCGGAGAAACACCTGGAAAGAACGGGGCAATATGGAACAATCCATCCATTGTCGACTTTGTACCCAGAGGCAAGTAAATGGGTATGTCCGCCATCCGCTGGAGACTTTCGCCTATATTTTGGATATCCATCTTCTCCGGTCTGAGTATGCTGCAGAAACTCGCGCGGGTATCTTTTTGAGCATCGTCCATTCGACATGCAGGGTGCTGATGGGTTATTAGACCCACATGGACCGTGGATCATATTTTTAGTAACAATATCATACAGCAAAGGATCTACTTCTTTATTTGGAATTTCCGCTGATATAATCCGATCCATTTCATCGGGTAGAACTTTGTCTGCTAGCCAAATTAAAATATGCGCGTGAGGCAAACCCCGTTTTTGCCATTCAACTGTAAACATATGGCACCTAACTTTCCCAAAAATTTCTTTTTTCGTAATTATACTCATGAGTTGATGTAGTTTGATATGGAATATTCTTGAAACAATGTCATGACGCTCACATGGTCGTTGATTTGGAAACAATTCGTTTTTGATATCACTCCATTCTGGATTACATGTAAAAGTTACAAATAAGTCAGGTCTACCATAATGACGGACATATAAGAGTGCATCTTGTGTCCGTTCATGCAAATATCGAGGTGAGCCAGTAAACGAAGAAGGCAAAATTACCAACTGGCCAATATTTTCGGGGTTGCGATCTTCGTTAAGCGCATATCTTAGGTGTTTATAATTTTCTGCACGTAACGTCTTTTGATGTCCTCGTATAAAATTCAGCCTTTCCGTAATCATTTTAGCAGCCATGTCCACACAGTATTGGTTGAAGAGATATCCATACCTATGAATCGCATTAAAGCTATCTTCCCTTACCATAATTCTATATGCGTAAAATTGCATACAGGAAATTTTTTTTTGTGGAATAGGCGCCCCACTGTTTGGACAAGTTTGCGGTATATTAATACAATAACCGTCCTCACCATTCAAAAATATAAGAGGGTACTGCAAGGGATCATATGAACGATGAAGTTCTGATACCCTATGGAGAGTGTTGTCACGTGAATGTAAAATAATATCACGGGGCCAGAATTTTCGTTAACCATCAATACTGCGACCTCATCTGCGACGGGGGCATTATAGCGGCCATAATGTTCATTAGCGGGGCGCTTGTCCGCATGGATTACAACCTTATAATTATTCGAATTAGTGGGCATACGGTATATAGATGTCTTGAAACTTCTAACATACACATTATTTACTCGAAGAATTTCTTGAATTGATTTCAAAATGTCTCGTTGAAGAGTTGGTGTAGCACTTTGACGTAAAGAAAGTTGTTCCTCTTCGGACGAAAAATATATTTGCAAAAATTTTGGTATTGTGTTCGGCGCTGGCAATAAACTCCCAATAGCGTGGTAAATTTGCCCATGTATTTTAAACGTTGGCATGAAATTACCCTTCCTAACTTCATTACCACCAAACGAAGTCATAGCGAAACAACCATTGTATTTTCTTATATTTTTTTTTAAAGTGACTGGACGCCTGATGCTCGCCTGTAAGCAGCGCTTTGATTGGCTGCGGAGGCTCACCTATATCTAATAGTTTTACATGGCCCTTGCTACAACACATACCTGGTGCCTCTTTCACCCACTTTTTAGCCTTACAAAAATTGCAAATGACATTCATTCGACCAATGAATAAAAGGGAATGGTCCAAATAATTACAATCCGGTTTATAGTTAAACGCTGATTTGAAAGCAATCGCCCCTTGTCTATTCTGCATCATTCGCAACCTTACATTCTCTACGCGATTTGCACTCTCATCGACCGTCTCATTTCGTCTTAGCTGAATTTGCCGTCTATTTGATGAAGATCTAAATAATTGAGATTTTGCTTTTGGCATCTCTGAAAGCTTTTATTAAAACCATATATTTATTATTAACCAAATTAGTTTCGCTTAAATCTAATCTTTACCTTTTGATTTAAAGACAATAAATTTTCAATTTTACTCTACCCTTTGCAGAATACGATCATAAATACAATAAAGTTAGAAGAAACCAGCAAGTATTTCGCAGACACACATGAAAACCACACATGAAAAACCCACCTCGGGAGCCTAGAGCAAATGCTTTATTTTAAAAAAAAATTTATAAAAATCGCTTCAGAACTTTAGGAGATTAGCCGTTACAAACATTTTTCATATAAGCGATTTTATATAATTAGTATAGAGTATAGATAATTAGTATAGATGTACATGCATACATACGGCAATTTATGCGAGCATTTGATTGTGCTGTTTCACTTGTTCAGCGATCATTTATATGTATATGCAAACTTTTTTGCTTTGTACTTTACTTCAATAAGTTATGTAGTAAAAGATGCGAGAGATGGAAGAGAGAGAGTGCATAGATATGTATGTACTTTACTTCAATAAGTTATGTAGTAAAAGATGCGAGAGATGGAAGAGAGAGAGTGCATACATATGTATGTACTTTACTTCATTACGTTAAGCTGGAAAAGATGCGCAGAGATGGAAGAGAGAGAGAGTGCGTGACGCAAACGATAAAGGGCACACGCACACACACAAAGCGCGCTTCGCTGTAGACTGCGTTTGGTGAACGAAAACCCTTATGCTTGCAATATTTTTGGTTTTTCAAAAACTTCAACCCGAAAGAAAAAGGATTTGATTTCGGAAAATTAAAAAAATAAGTATGCCACTCGCGAGCCTAGAGCAAATGCTTTATTTTAAAAAAAAAATTATAAAAATCGCTTCAGAACTTTAGGAGATTAGCCGTTACAAACATTTTTCATATAAGCGATTTTATATAATTAGTATAGATAAGTTAAAGTGGAAGCTTCGGATTGTAGGTGTGCTCGTGTCACGTGTTAATAATTACGCGCTTGACGCAGCCATTAAGTTGGGTTTCATACAAACTTTTATCTACTTGACAGTAGATGCAAGAAGTGTGTAACTCAAAATAGTTGGAGGTGTTAAAGCAAAGAAAGAAGCGAAACAGACAAATGCCAAACAGAATAGACAAATACTCTTGCAAGAACTTCACACTCACGCATAAAGATATTCTCAGAAAAGCGGTGAATGCGCGAAGGAGTTGAGCTGAAGCTCTATCAAGTAGTTGGGCGTTTAATTAAGTTGCTAGAAGAAGGCGTTGCCAAACGTCAGACACGAGACAAATAAACGATGCGGATAAGCGAGTAGCGGAAAAAAGATGAAATAAGTTAACAGTAAAAACGAAAACAAGTAAACCATAACACCAACAACAACATATTCGTTATAAAAGCAAATGAAAGTGAAGAGGCCGCGCGCGAATGCCGGACAACTCGAAATGAAGTATTTAATGGATACTAATTGCAACGGCTTGTCGGAATGCATGGATTGAGTGAATGAGCGAATGAATGAATGAATGAACGCTGTGAATGTACATAGCTCGAGGAAGCAATGGTTCTCTACGCGCAGCAGAAGAAAGTCATTGGCATACGAGGCAATGTTGCGCTGTGCCCCATAATGGTTTCATGTTGCATGTGGCAAGTTGACTGGCTGCTTGATTAGCCGGTTGGCTGATTTGTGTGAAAAAGGAGTTGCGAAGGAGTCCGGCTCTTGTGCTTGGCCGCAGACGCGTTAAATGTGGATTTAATGCGAACAAATCACCTTCAATTATTACATATTAATACAAATTTAAGCGAAACTTTAGCTGCATGCCCGGACCTTTAATGACCTCAGGAGCATTTATTGCTTGGTTGTTATGGCATTTCGCAATTAATTGTAGAAGTGCGAAGGCTTTATAAGATTGTGACTATGCGTTAAGTAGATGTATATGAATGAGTTTAAGTTATTATGAGAGTATGTGTGTAGGCATGGTTGGAAATACGGAAGTGTAAAAAACTCGTTAGTCCAATATTCTATGACTCGTTCGAGAATTTCGAGTAACACGCGTGATGTTTAGCTATAAAGCCTGAATCGAAGCGGGATTGTCCGCATATACTGAAGACTTTACATATCTTACATATTACATATCGACCGACACAAACCTACAAATAATATGCTCACCGAAGTGTTCTATAAATAAATCTATTGATTGCTGCTATGACGATTTGTTGGAACCAAATGTCGCCGAGATCACGAGCTTCAATTTCAGACATCAAATTTTCGGTTATCATGGCGCAATATTGGTTGCCATTGACGGTTACATTCTCACCGGTATTTTGGAAGATATATGGACCGACGAATCCACCGGTCTACAAACCACATCAAACCCTTTTTTTTTTGTACATAAAAAATTGCACGACTCAAATCAAGATCTACTTGGATCACGCGTTAAAACACCCATTCCAGGTGCTTTTCTTGTAGCATATTTTGATTTTGATCGGTCCGTTTGAATGTCAACTATCTGCTTAAGTGATCCGTTCGGAACAATATGATTGAGATTGCAGCGGGCCTTGGAAAATGTTCAATAACAGAAAAAGTTTATTATACAAACAAACAGGTGGTTGCGGGCAATGAAGTTGATTTTGATGGGCCCGGTTGTATGGCTATATGCTATAGTTGTCCGAAATTTGAGGTCGATGTTTCAAAAACTGAGGCACTTATTTGTGTACATAATGGGTGATTTTTTAAGAGCTTGATAACTTTTTAAAAAAAAAAAACGCATAAAATTTGCAAAATCTCATCGGTTCTTTATTTGAAACGTTAGATTGGTTCATGACATTTACTTTTTGAAGATAATTTCATTTAAATGTTGACCGCGGCTGCGTCTTAGGTGGTCCATTCGGAAAGTCCAATTTTGGGCAACTTTTTCGAGCATTTCGGCCGGAATAGCCCGAATTTCTTCGGAAATGTTGTCTTCCAAAGCTGGAATAGTTGCTGGCTTATTTCTGTAGACTTTAGACTTGACGTAGCCCCACAAAAAATAGTCTAAAGGCGTTAAATCGCATGATCTTGGTGGCCAACTTACGGGTCCATTTCTTGAGATGAATTGTTGTCCGAAGTTTTCCCTCAAAATGGCCATAGAATCGCGAGCTGTGTGGCATGTAGCGCCATCTTGTTGAAACCACATGTCAACCAAGTTCAGTTCTTCCATTTTTGGCAACAAAAAGTTTGTTAGCATCGAACGATAGCGATCGCCATTCACCGTAACGTTGCGTCCAACAGCATCTTTGAAAAAATACGGTCCAATGATTCCACCAGCGTACAAACCACACCAAACAGTGCATTTTTCGGGATGCATGGGCAGTTCTTGAACGGCTTCTGGTTGCTCTTCACCCCAAATGCGGCAATTTTGCTTATTTACGTAGCCATTCAACCAGAAATGAGCCTCATCGCTCATCGGACATGGACGCGAAACACATTTCGAACCGAACACTGATTTTGGTAATAAAATTCAATGATTTGCAAGCGTTGCTCGTTAGTAAGTCTATTCATGATGAAATGTCAAAGCATACTGAGCATCTTTCTCTTTGACACCATGTCTGACATCCCACGTGATCTGTCAAATACTACTGCATGAAAATCCTAACCTCAAAAAAATCACCCTTTACAACCAGACGGGCATAATTCAGCGTCTTTCAATAGAGGATCGCGTGAATTGGACAGCTCGTGACGGTCATGTTCGTTTACGGATTTATGTGCGTTCAGTAAAGTTGTCACAAAATTTGGAAATTGTTCCAGATTATTACAAGTCACGTTCTCTGGTGGCTAATGTAGGACTTTTCGCGCAAAACACGATTTTTATAATCCTTCTTGTGATCGAATTATTCAACGTAAAATTAAAAAAATTAATAGTGTGTCATTTAATTGTCAAAGAAAAGCACGTGGTTATTGGGATATTGCCACCGTACGGATTTGGCTTTTCATACGTATGATTATGTTGGCACAAAAACTGAAGCCGACAGTCCGACAGCGCTGTAGCTTTGCTGATTGATTTCCAAATGAAGCCCATTTTAGGTTTTGTAAGAAAACAAAATTGTCGCTATTAGTGTGAGTCGCATGATGAAATTGACCAGTTTGTGTAGATTATGGAATGTGACATCATCGGGCCTCGTTTTTGTTGAAATGAGGCAGGGAAAGCCGTTATCATCAATAGCCAACGTTATAACACCATGTTGACCGACTTTTCTTCACAAAATTTGATGAAATCGGTGCGAACAAAAACACATTGCGTCCAAAGGTTGTCAACTCGTTAATTTTGAGAAGTGGCCCAGTCAAATAGCCACCATTAGCATAGATGTTACGCTGAGGGTATGTTAAATCAAAGGTTTATACCAATCATCAGCAATGCTCGAAGAGCTAGAAAACAACATTTTGAGACATACGGTTTTAAGAATAAATGAGAATTAGGTTTGCCATTTTTTTTAAATGGATTCAAACAAGTGACCGCTGTGTGTTTCGACTCCACATAAACACAAACTCAAGCAGGAAAAAGTCATTAATCGTGTTCTATAGTTAGTTCCGTACGAGTATTAACTATAATATTATATCCGGCTTCACTTTCGAATAAATATGAACCAATGATTCCCTGTGCCCATACATAACTCCAAACAGTGACTTATTGAGAATGTAACGGCGTCATAACTTGGTATTATGGAGCCAGAGGATCGCTTTCGGTGAGAGACTTCAGCTTTTGCCAATGGCTCCTCTACAGCAGTAAACGGCAAACGAGAGCAAAAATGACTTCCTATCCAGGATGAGCCCTGTATATTTCACTGTATCCACCGGTTGCAGACAAATTTCTCCTATTTGCTGCAACGGTGCCACTGGGATCTTATATTTTTTTGTTAATAAAACCATCTCGGATTTACTTGGGTTGATGGCGAGACCACTTCCGACCGCCCGATTTGTTATGACGCTGAGATACCCCAGCATCAAATCGTACACGATTCTCATGAACTTTCCTTTGATCATAGGTGCTACATCTT